>ML368327.1:58920-190490 GCA_005239525.1 Nicotiana knightiana | reverse complement strand
ATGAAATATGGAAAAGTTAAAGTGTGGGGTGGTAGGTTGGTTTTTGAGGGGAATAATTGAAATAAGGAGAAAGGGACACTGTGTTGAAAAGTAAGAAAAAAAAAAAAAAAAGAGAAAAAGAAGAAAAGAAAAGAAAAATAAATAAATAAAGTATAAACAGTTGTATTGCTGTGGAAAAAAAAAAGAAAGTATATGTGGTGACTTTTAATGTAATTGTGCTTAAAGAAGTATGGGGTAATAACATTGTTATGACGGTGGAGTTTGGCTTATTATGAGTTTGAGGTTGAATGCGAAAATATATGTATTAAAGTGCTTAGGGAGGTGTAGCTACTCTTATATCCAAATTTATCCTACCCGTCCCGAAGCCTACATTACAACCAAATAAAAGTCCTAATTGATCCTAGACTGAATGAGCTCGATTAGTAGAGTAGTACACTACGGGCAAGCCTATGGTGCATCTTTTGTGGCATATGAATGTTATTTCTGAGAGTGAGTGAATTCTTTCTATCTTAAGTTCCTATGTTTTTAAATTTCATTGTGTGTGGAACTAACTCTTGGATATGGTGAGGGCACATGATTCACGAAGGAAAGGTAATGTTGTTGACCTCTAAGTTAGAGTAGTGAGTGGATTATGAATAAAGCAGGGTATATGTGAGTCGACTATTGAGGCGAGGATGTCACACCTATGTGCTTGAACTATCTTAAATATTCTTGGTATAACGTGTTAAGAGATTTGCTTAATAAATTGGTGTACATGAGTGTAGTTTGATTGCTCGAGGACGAGCAAAGGTTTAAGTGTGGGGTCTTGATGCGAGACTAAATTGCATAGTTTAACATGTGATATACCTTACATTTTATGCGCATTAATGATAAAAATACACTTGTTATGTGCTTAATGGAGTTTATTTCATGTGTAGGTGAAGTGGAGATGGAAACGGAGTTAAAAGGATGCAAATACGTCGAAAAGTACGCGAAAGGAGACACCCGGGCGACCGAGCCAAACAGCCTGGCCCTACCTGGCGTTAGCCAAGCGTTAGGGCTGAAACGCCAGCCCTACCCTGGCGTTAGCCAGGCGTTAGGGCTGAAACGCCAGCCCTAGCCTGGCGTTAGACAGGCGTTAGCCTTCAAACGCCAGGGTCCCACGTCCGGCTAAAAAAATCGAGTTTTGACGGGATTAAGTGTTTCCCAATTGAAATAGAAGTCTCCTACACGGTTAGGGTTCACCCTAAACCTATAAATAGACTCCTAAAACACAACTACAAGGGGGGATTCGAATTAGAAGACATACGAAGGAATCGAAGAGAAGGAAGACATCAATTTGTACATATTTTTTTCATTACTTTGTAGTTTAATTGTGCAAGTTATTTTATTTGTTTAGCTAACTTCTTTAACCTAGATTTTGGTAGAACCCGTTGGCGAAAAAACTTATTGTGATATTAATATAGTTTTGATTGGTTGATTAAACTCTATTTGTTCAACTACGTTCTTGTTGTAGTTGATTGAAGGGCCCTCAATTAGCTGTGCCTATTTATTATGTATCTACTTGAGAGAGAGTGCATATTTAGGTAATTGTTTGAACAACACCACTCCCAGAGTATAGACGAAAGTCATAACCGAGGGTTTAGAGGTTGGATTAGAGATAACGATACTTCGGGTGCAATCTAAGTGAACTGTAATGCAATCTAGCTAGCGTAACTTGAGAGAGTGCGTCTAGTAAATTATCATAATTACTTGAGAGAGATTTATGATAGATAGAGTGTTCATGATTGATAGAGACGATTAATCAAGCTATACGAAATATACCAGAAGTAAGTTCACCAGCGGGGGAAACCATAACTTTAGATTTTTAGTATAATTGTTTAGACCTTAGCATAGTTAATTCTTAGTTTTAATCTTTAGTATTAGTAATTTAAATAACCTCAGGTGACAGCTGAGTAGTATTCTAACAACTTGCTTGATACGTAAATTCCCTGTGGGATCGACTCTGGGCATAATACCCCGGATTATATTTGCAACGCCCGCTTAGTCTTTTATTAGACATAGTTGAGCGTGATCATGTATGCTTGTAGTGTACTGGGAATCAGAGGTAAGGCAGGGTCATGGGGAAACATGCAAAAGGGCATTAAACATGCTGAGACTAAAAGGGTAGGGATAATCACACTAGTAAAATAATTAGTAGGCATGTTAATTGCAAGGAAAACAACAGTACCATAAGTAAAAGCATAGTAGAAACAGGAGGAATTGCAATACAAAAAGAAACATGTTGTTTTTTAGGCTTTAAACTAAATGGATGACATACCAGTTAAGAGAGAATAAGCACAGAGTGAAGAACTAGAGTCTACAATATTCAGTCTTGGCTTGCAGTTGACTGAGAATAGCACATAACCAGAAAGAAGAGCAAGAAAGAGTATGTGTGTGTGTGAGAGAGAGTTTTAGAACAATGTTTGTTTGTGTCCTTGATAATGAAAGACTGAAGGGTATATATAATTTGAAAACAGGGAGAAGAATATAGTAACAAATAATAGTTTAATCCAATTATAGAAGTAAATTACAATTTGGATCCAATCAATGCAAGTACTCTCTGTAATTAGGGAGTCATAGTTCAAACGGATACAACATTGATAAATAAGGAAAGAAAAATCAATTAAAGAACTGATTTTACCCTATAGTGAGTAGTAAAATTATATGGCACACAAATATGACTAAATACATAATAGACAAAGTAAGGAAGGTGTATAAAAAATAATTTGACAGCAGGTTTATTCACATAAAATAAGGCATGACAACTTTAATTATGGAAGTCAGTAAGAGAGTCTTCGAATGAGGTTCTAATCACAGGGAGTCATTACTAGTTAAGGAAAATATCACACAAGTAAGGAAGTACTCGAAAATCAGTAAAGCAATATTATTCAAAGAAAAATATCCCACTTTTGAGGGAAAAATTCGAAAATCAGTAAGAGGATGGTGTAGAAATCAGTAAAGGAAAATGATACTGGAATAGCACATATTAAGAAAAATAAGAAACTTTAATCGCGAAGTTAGGGATTCGTAGCAAATAATTGAAAGAATCAGTAAACGTTCATGGTTTAGGCATAAGTGACAGAGAATCATACCCTAACAGTAGTTAGAGAAAGAAATCGCAAGAACACGTAGAATATACACGAAAGCAATAGCCATACTTAGAACAGGTAAATAATGTTGTAGAATAACTCGGACTCACAGATTGAACCCAGAAAATTAGGGTTTTTTTTTAACAAAAATCGATCGAACAAAAGGAAAAAGCTCAGATGATGTTTAAACATGATAAAATCGTAAGATAATGGTGAGAAATTAGAAAGAAACTATTTTGTAAAAGGTTTTGAAGCCGTAGTTTAGAAAAAGTGAAGGATCGTTTAGAAACAGGAGGATTTTTTGAAGAAAACAGGTAAAACCCTCATAATATACACAGATATATTACAGATCTAAAGAGATCGGAGGGTTCAAGAGTTAGGGTTTCAAAGAGAACCCAGAGAGGATAAGGAAAACCCCAAAATATTACCGGTTTTAGTAAGAAAGTGGTAGATCTTACTCGAACGGCCATAGATGGCCGGAGAAATGGCATGAGATCGGAGAGGTGAGTTGAACCGCTTCTGGTTTGCTTGAGAGCCTCAAGGTTGTGACACACGTTCAAGGGGGTGCCATAAGGCTGGTAGGTGGTGAGACCACCATAGATTCCGGCAAGGAGACGGCTGGAGAAAGGAGGACATGGGCTCAGCAGGTGGAGCGTTTTAGAGAGAAAGATGAGAGAGTTGAGAGACGGTTGAGTGAAATGAGAAGGGGGGAAATGAGAGAACGGGGGTAGTCCTTTAGGTCTTAATTTGGTAAGGGGTGAACTGGACCGTTGATTAAAATTAATCAACGGTTCCGATTGAGTGAGGGATTGGGCCGGGTGATATGGTATATTGGGCTTGGGTCTGTGGGTTAATTAAATGGGTTAGAGGTCCGGTTTAATTAGGCTAGAATTTAAAAAATGGCCAGTTGTTAAATACCTAATTAAAAGTAGCTAAAATAATTTATGAAATAGCTGGTAATTGTAAAAATTAAAATTGATGCTTAATAAATAAACTTAAAATGATTAATCAGTATTTAATAATATAAATGACTAATTACTGGATAAAAATAGCATAAAATATGTGATTGGGCTATAATTGCAAACTTATTGCAATTGTAGCCATATAGTGCCAATTTGGCTAATTGTGCAATAATTTGATCTTAATAGTACCAAAATAATATATTAAGTCAAGAAATGTTTTTGAAATCATTTGTAATGCAATTTGATAATTAATTGTTAGAAATAAAAATACTGGACAAATTAAAAATAAACTAATAAAAATATGGAAAAATTATAGAAAAATACCAATTGCTATGAAAACCTGATTTTAAAGGTATATATGCAAATTAAAATAATTTGAGGAAAAATTGGGTATCAACAGTCGCCCCTCTTTACCCGGGAATGATGAAAGAGTTGTCGGGTAAAGATATGATGGCCAATTTTGACCGAGTAAAACGATTTGAAGAGATATAGGCCGCACCCTGGCTTCTGAGTTGCCTACATATCCCTGGTTTTATAGGAATCAAGCAGTATGTAGTTCAGGAGTCATCGACGAAGTATACCGATGAAGTTTTTTACAAAAAATGGACGCAACATATAGGGCTAGATGAGTAAATGGTTTACAGGAATGGTTAAGAGAACTAGAGTGGGACTGCTCCTGCTAGGATGGTCGTCGCTTGCCGGGTTACCCACAAATAAACAATACAAGCATATATTGTGTGTAAATTTAAACATGATGCAAGTTCCTGTCGGACTATGAATGTTGTCTTTGGACGGTTCAGGATGACGTCCTCAGACCATGACGTCCTGGGCCATGAATTGTTTGATAAATGATTCGCAGGCCATGAAATGATGTTCTCGAGCCATGAAGATGGTGCCTCCGAACGATGACGCCTTTGAATAATGATATGAAAAATTGAGAGAGATACTCAGACCATGACATGGTGTTCTCGGGCCATGAAGATGGTGCCTCTGAACGATGATGCCTTTGGAAAGGTTGGCTATATTTTAGCCCATGAAATGTAGTAATATGATGTTGGAAAGACAGAGCTTAGTCTTGCGAATTGAAGGGCAGAGCTTAGCCCGAAAGAAAGTGAAGTAAATAGTGCTTGCGAAAATGCTTAGTTTCGATGAAATAGTAAATTGGAGGCAGGGCTTAGCCTCATGCAGGTAGGAAGGCAGAAAGGTAGCTCTATGCAAAGGGAAGGTAGAAAGGTAGCCTTATGCAGATTGAGGTAGAGCTTAACCTCATGCAGATGGAGACAGAGTATAGTCTCAGAAGGCAGGAAGGTAGCCATAGCAAATGGAAGGAAGAAAGGTAGCCTTATGCAAATGGAAGGCATAAAGGTAGCCTTATGCAGATGGAGGTAGAGCTTAACCTCATGCAGATGGAGACAAAGCTTAGTCTCAGAAGGCAGGAAGGTAGCCTTATGCAAATAAAAGGCAGAAAGGTAGCCTTATGTAAATGGAGGTAGAGCTTAACCTCATGCAGATGGAGGTAGAGCTTAGTCTCGGAAGGCAGAAAGGTAGCCTTATGCAGAAAATTAAATAACAGATGACAATAGAGTTTCTTAGCTGATAGCATATTGTGGAATTGTTATTATTGTGACTACGGAGCATTATTTGTATGTGCTGTTAATAAATGTCGGCAAGTGCGACGATTTTGAGAATCGTATCTTTGAAAAATGTTTGTCCCTTGGGCGGACAATATGTTTTGGGCTTTTGCAATCTTAGGGCCTACATCCAAGGAAAAATCATGAGTTCTGTAAATGGGGGAGGTTAGTTCGCATCCCCGCTGGCTTTGCCGGACTCGTTCTGCTTGATCTAATGATACTGTTCGTATCATCGGGGTAGCGTTTTCTAAATAAAGTTGGTTTCATGAATAAGTATGCATAATTTTGTAAAATATAGTATAAATATATACTTTAAAACAATTTAGATGAACCGACGGACATTACATGGTTCAATACATTGCGACTTCTCCTGCTACAGAATTTTGAGGGTTCTCCTCAAAATTCTGCCCCAGTTTGACGCTTTTAACTGTTGCACATGCGGTGATCGGCTGAACTTGCTTCCGAATTTTGAGGGTCCTCCTCAAAATTCTGTCCAGTTTCCAAATGCGGGGGAAATGATATTTTTATTGAATTGTGACCAAACCCATAGGGCTGCCTACGTATCCCCTCTTAAACGGGAATAAGGTCAGCCATAGTTCAATTTACATCATTGATAAAAGCATAAAGGATTACACATAATAGCGTTTAACTGCATCTGAATTGATTGGCTTTGGCCAGACTTCTCCGTCCATTTCTGCAAGTATAAGTGCTACTCCAGTCAACACTCGGTGAACTAACCTTGCCAGTTGGGAGAAAATTTCCCTTTGGCTTCCTCTTGATGTGGAAAGATCTTCTTCAACACCAGCTACCCCGGTGCAAACTGTCTTGGTTTGACTCTTTTGTTCAAAGCTCGGTCATTCTATTCTGTTGAAGTTGACCGTGACATACTGCATTCATCCTCTTCCCGTCTATGAGGGCTAGTTGCTCATAACGACTCTTTACCCACTCTGCATTGCTGAGCTCAGCTTCTTGTATGATTCTTATGGAGGGAATTTCTACCTCAGCGGGAATGACGGCTTCTGTACCATAAACCTGCATGTAAGGGGTTGCCCCGGTTGATGTGCGGACCGTGGTGCGGTATCCCAGCAAAGAAAATGATAACTTCTCATTACACGGCTTGTGATTTTCTATCATCTTCCTCAATATCTTCTTGATGTTCTTGTTGGCGGCTTCTACAGCTCCATTCATCTGAGGTCTGTAGGCTGTGGAATCCTTGTGTTAGATTTTGAAGGTCTGACACATAGCTTTCATTAGGTCACTATTGAGATTGGAACCATTGTCGGTGATGATTAATTCTGGAAATCTGAACCGATAAATAGTACGGTCGCGGAAAAAGTCTTCCACGACTTTCCTAGTCACTGCTTTGTAGGATGCTGCTTCGACCCATTTGGTGAAATAATCGATTGCTACCAAGATGAACCTGTGTCCGTTGGAGGCAGTAGGCTCGATTTGTCCAAAAATGTCCATGCCCCAGGCGACGAATGGCCAAGGTGAGCTTGTTGCATTGAGTCGTTTGGAGGTACCTTTATCATATCTACATGTACCTGACACCGGTAGCATTTCCGGACGTACTGGATGCAGTCTGTTTCCATTCATCCAAAAATAACCTACTCTGAGTATCTTCTTACCCAAGACAAAACCATTCATATGCGGGCCGCAGGTCCCAGCATGTATCTCTTCCAGTAGATTGGAGGCTTCTTTTCCATCGACACGTCTCAATAGTCCAAGATCAGGAGTCCTCCTGTACAGGATTCTTCCACTGTGAAAGAAGTTGTTGGACCATCTCTGAAGTGAGCATTTCTGAATGTTATTTGCAAGTTCTGGGTATTCTCCCTTTGCCAAATACTCTTTGATATCATGGAACCAAGGTTTTCCATCTGCTTTTTCTTCAACATGGGCACGATAGGCTGGCTGGCTATGGATCTTCACTGGAATAGGATCGATGAAATTCTTATTTGGATGCTGAATCATAGACGACAGAGTGGCCAAGGCATCAGCGAACTCGTTTTGAATTCTTGGAAGGTACCAAAATTCCGTCTTCGTAAACCTCTTTCTCAATTCCTGCACATGATGCAGATACGACAGTATCTTGGAATTCTTAGTAGCCCATTCTCCTTGCACCTGGTGCATAAGCAAGTCTGAGTCTCCAATTACTAGCAGCTCCTGAACATTCACGTCAATGGCCATGTTGAGCCCCAAGATGCAGGCTTCATATTCTGCCATATTATTGGTGCAGGGAATCTAAGTTTAGCATATACCAGATAATGTTGACCAGTTTCCGATATCAGGACAGCTCCAATGCCGACTCCTTTGAAATTCGCTGCTCCATCGAAGAACATTCTCCAACCGTCATAGGATTCTGCAATGACTTCTCCTATGAATGATATCTCTTTATTGGGAAAATACGTTTTCAGGGGTTCGTATTCTCCATACACAGGGTTCTCAACAAGATGGTCTGCCAACGCTTATCCCTTGACCGCTTTTTGAGTCACATAGACAATGTCGAACTCACTCAGCAGGATTTGGCACTTGGCGAGCTTGCCAGTGGTCATGGGTTTCTGAAAGATGTATTTCAAAGGATCCATCCTTGAGATGAGATATGTGGTGTAGGCATAGAAGTAGTGCCTCAGCTTTTGGGATACCCAAGTTAAAGCACAACAAGTATGTTCCAATAGAGAGTACCGAGCCTCGTACAGAGTGAACTTATTACTCAGATAATAAATAGCTTGCTCTTTTCTCCCTGTTTTGTCGTGCTGCCCCAGAACGCAGCCGAAAGCTCCATCTAGCACTGCAAGGTAGAGAAGCAAAGGTCTACCTGGCTCGGGTGGTACCAAGACTGGCGGTGTTGGCAAGTATTCCTTAATACTGTCAAAGGCTTTTTGACAATCCTCGGTCCATTTAGTTGCGACATCCTTTTTCAGCATCTTGAAGATCGGCTCACATACAACTGTAGACTGTGCTATGAACCGGCTGATGTAGTTAAGGCATCCCAGGAAACTCATCACATCTTTCTTGTTCCTTGGCGGTGGTAAATCTTGGATGGCCTTGACCTTTGACGGAACCAGTTCTATGCCTTGACGGCTGACAATGAACCCGAACAATTTCCCAGCGGGAACCCCGAATGCACACTTTGCGGGGTTTAACTTCAAATTGTATTTCCACAACCTATTGAAGAACTTCCTCAGATCTGCTATGTGGTCGGTAGCTATCTTGGACTTGATAATGAAATCATTTACATATACCTCGATCTCTTTATGTATCATATCATGGAAGATAGTGGTCATAGCCCTCATATAGGTGGCCCCAACATTCTTCAGGCCAAACGATGTCATCTTGTAGAAGTAAACTCCCCACGGCGTAATGAAAGCCATTTTCTCAGCATCTTCCTCATCCATCCAAAATCTGATGGTAACCAGTGAAGCAATTCACTAATGACTGTAGTTCATGCTTGGCGCAATTGTCAATCAGGATGTGTATGTTCGGCAAAGGGAAGTCATCTTTCGGACAGGCTCTGTGGAGATCCCGGTAGTCGACATAGACTCTAACCTTCCCATCTTTCTTTGGAACTAGCACGATGTTATCTAACCATGTCGGATACTTCACTACCCTGAGAACCTCGGCATTGATTTGCTGGGTCACTTCTTCCTTAATTTTCAAACTCATGTCAGGCTTGAATTTTCTGAGCATTTCCTTTACCGGTGCACACATCAGATTTGTTGGCAATTAGTGAGCCACAATGGATGTGCTCAGACCAGTCATGTCATAGTACGACCATGCAAATATGTCCTCATACTCCTTCAGAAATTTTGTGTATTCCTTCTTCTCTGACGACGACAAATGAATGCTGATACAAGTTTCCTTCACATTTTCTGAATCTTCCAGGTTGACAACCTCGGTCTCGTCGAGGTTGGACTTAGGTCTGTTCTGAAAATTCTCGACTTCTTTGACAAGTTCATCAGGTATATCATCTTGTTCTTTTGAATCAAAGTCTGTTTGTTGTGTTATCTCGTTGTAGGTCACACTCATCGGTTCATCAAGAAAAGTAATAGTAATGCTGTATAGATAAAGTAATGAGAGAAAATGATAATAATAAATATAGATTCATAAAACATAAAAGTGCTTTTGATAAATTGAGCAAATGTTTTGAACATTGAAGATCTTATAACAGGAATAGAAAAGTGCGAAAGGGAAATCATTTAGTAAAATAAATGAACAATGCTAGTTTAGCCTTGCTACCCCGAGGCGCGTCGGGCCCTGGCTGTTCTGATAGTCTAATTCTTGAGAGATGATCCTCTGCTCACGGCTTGGATGGGAGGGCCTTCCTCCCTCTCCTCCTAAAAAATGACACAGCAATCCATGTCATTGTCTTCCAAGAATAAGTTTCTCAATGCCACAAGTGTTTATTCTTCCTTTAACCCCCATTTAACATCGGCCTGCTGGAAGGTCTGCTCTAGATGCGGTATTGGCTACTCCAATGGATAATAAGGATCGCGCCAGGGTGGTGACCAGTTCTGCCCCAAGTATATTTGTATCCTAGCCCGAAAGTGGTGCCATGGCGCTTGAGTTGTATCTGTTTGGAGATTCCTTGGAGGTTCTTGCCGACCCCTTTACCTGGCTCGTATCCTTTCCAATTCATCATGCTTGCTATTTTACTATCCCACCATTTGTCTTTGTCTATGGCATTGACTCGTTCAATGTGATGGTAAGTTTCTCTGCCCAGCTTCCTTCTACCTTCGACCACCAGAATGGTCTGGCGACTGTAAATAGGATTGCTTCCATTTCCGTGGATATTATAGGACATCGATATGTCTATCACCTGGAAATCCACTTCGAACCATGTAGGCCCCATTTGCAAGCAAAGGCTGATTTCGACGACGGTGGACCTCTACAAATCGTCAAAAGCTTTCACATTCATCGACCCCTCTCTTATCTCATACAGTCCTTTACCCAATTTCTTGAGCATTGTCAATGGATAGATATTGAGACTGGATCCTCCATCAATCAGAATCATGGTGATAAAGTAATCCTCATACTGCACGGTGATGTGTAGTGCCTTGTTACGACCCAGCCCTTCAGGCGGCAGCTCATCCTTGTGAAAGGTGATCTTGTTGCTTTCCAGGACTTGGCCTACCATATTGGCCATTGCCCCGCTGGTGATATTGTTTGGGAAATATGCTTCGTTTAGCACTTTCATCAAAGCATTTCTGTGTGCCTCTGAATTTTACAGCAATGACAAAATAGATATTTGAGATGGGGTTTTGTTCAACTAGTCAATAACAGAGTACTCTTTGGCCTACACCTTCCTCCAAAGATCATCAGGGTCTGTCTCGATGATGGGTGGCCTGTTGGAAGCCTGTTTTCTTGATTCCGCCAAATGTTCTGGTGTATAGACCCTGCCGGTCCTTGTCATTCCTTCTGCAGCAGTAGCTTCTTCGATCTTGATTTTTCCCTTTCTTCTTGCCTCGGCTACATAATCCCATGATATGTCATTATTGCGGAAAGGTGGCGTGGTTGGCACCACCATTGTGATTGATGTAGCTATCTTTACTTCGAATACTACATGTGTCTTAGCATGTGGCATGAATGCAACCTCAAATGGTGCGGGTGCTTTTTCCGGTGGTATAACTTCGACCTCAATCAGCACAGGTGCCTTTGCGGGTGGTGCTACTTCAAACTCAAAAGGTACTGACACAACTACCTCAACATCTCCAGATGGCTGAATCTGGACTATTATTGGATTGAGAGTAGCCGCTGGCTTCTTTGGGTCATCGCCCTCTATGATCAACCGAATAGACCCCTCAGGGTCCCAATGTTCTTCTACCTCAATCATATTGACACCTCGACCCTTATGGTCTGGGAGTGGGTTTTTGCGAACGTTGAGAGTGGATTCCTTTGCTACAATGATTTTGTTGTCAATCAAGGACTGCATCTTATCCTTCAAAGAGCGGCATTCATCGATTGTATATCCCTTCATGCCGGAGTGGTATGCACAGGAATTGTTTGGATTAACCCACTGGGAAGGATTTTCAGGGGTTACGGCAGGGATGGGGGTGACATAACCACCAGCCTTTAGTTTTTCGTACAGTTGGTCGATGGGTTCGGCGATGGCAGTATATTGTTTAGGAGGTCTGTGATCGAAGTTGGGCCGAGGTCTAGGGAAGTTTTGGCGTGCAGTGGGTGAATGACAGTGGGATGGTTGAGAGTTATAGGTATGGTAAACAGGAGCGGGAATATCTAGGTGAAGTGGATTGATAGGTAGGTGGTGGGGATGACTGATATGTTGGTGGTGGTGTTTGGTATGAGGGTGAGGGTGCTTGGTAAGTTTGGGGAGGTGTTGGCTGATATGTAAGTAGAGGTGTTTGGTAGGTTTGATATTTCAATGGAGATTTGGTTCTCTGTGCAACCATCACGGCTCCCACATCTCCTTTCTTGGACATACCGCCATACTGTAGGGCCTTATTTGCAGCTTGTAAAGCTTCAAAGTTGGTGACCATATCACTTCTGATTCCTTCCTCAATTCTCTCAACCAGTTTGATAATATCAGAGAACTTATGGTTCTCAATCACCATCAACCGTTCATAGTATTGTGGATCTTGATCTCGGACAAAGAACTTATTCATTTGTTCTTCATCTAAGGCGGGCCTGACCTTAGCAGCTTCAGATCTCCACCGAGTAGCATACTCGCAAGAAGTCCGTAGGCTTCTTCTTCAGATTCTGAATGTAACACATCTGGCACATTCTCTGTATTAAACCTGAACCGGTCCATGAAGTCGGACGCCATGCTTACCCAATTCGACCATTTCTTGGGGTCTTGGCTGATGTACCAAGACAAAACATCTCATGTTAATCTCCTCATGAACAGCTTCATGCGAATCTTTTCATCTTTCCTTACTCCAACCAGCTTATCACAGTAGGTCCTCAGATGGACCCTCGGATCACCTGTACCATCAAACATTTCGAACTTAGGAGGTTTGTACCCCTCGGGTAGTTTGACATCGGGCTGTATGCAGAGATTTTCATAGTTCAGCCCCTCGACTCCTTTGCTTCATTCATCGCCTCGAACCCGGCTGGTCAGCTTCTTAAGTTCTTCAGCCAAGTTCTTAATAAGCAAATCCTTTTCACTAAACTCAGGTGTGTATAAGATGGGTTGGGTGGAGAATGGCATAGTCTCCATGTAGATGGGATTGTTGTGATGGCCTGGTGCATGTGTGTGGAGGTGGTCATTTGTGGAGTTTTATGGCTAGGGGATGAGTAGTGGATTATTTCTTGGGATGTGGCAGGCATTACATTTTGATGGAAGAGTTTAATTCTTTGGTGGAGTTGTGTGGTGATGAGCTGTGGGATGATTTTGCTTGTTCGGGGTGTTCTGAGGAGGTATGGGTTTTTGGGTGTCAGGGTAGTTGACGTCTGGAACACTGAGCGTGAATGATAAGTTTGCCAAATTTCGGACTTGATCAAGCTCTCCCTGGAGCTTCAACAACTTCTGTTCGAACTGTGACATGTTCTCATTCTGAAATTGAATACCTTGGCCGTCTGCGGCCTCATCCCGTTCAACTGTATTCTCTTTCCTAATATTGCCTGAATCTTCCATTTTTTCTTTGCCTTTGTTTTTTTCCTTTAAGAGGACTAAGAGGAGGAGAGGGTGGAGGGCCCCTGGATCTTGTATGGTATGACAATGATGCCAGAGTGAACGAACCAACCTTTGGGAAGGGCAATAATAAAAGAAAGAAAACAAAACAAAAACAAAAGGTAGCCAAGTCAGTGAGTATTATGAAAAAGTATTGCTATATTTAAACACATAGTGCGGGAATATAAAACGTGTCACAATTTGGGAGCCTCGTTGTGCCCGAGGTAGGCCTAGCGACAAATTAATTTGGAGAACTTGAATGCTAAAATGCCTCATTTAATTAATGTAAAAATAGACGAATCCAAAACGACACTAGATCAGCAAGAAATAAAATCACTAATGGTCATTGGCCCTTTATTACATTGATAAAGCGAAAAGAAATCCTATCCTATTCGGTCCCAGAAGGACCTTCCCCAGACTGAGCATTCTTTATTCCATCCAACAGGTTCCCCAGCTCGCGAAGTCCTAGCAGTAGATATGCTCTGGCTAGATGTCCACCTTTGTTCCCTTCAGCCTTTTGACAGTCTTCAACCCTCTTGATGATCTTACCCTCAAGCTCGACTATGCCTCGCTCCAAGTAACCCAGCTTTCTATTGGCACGGACGACCATGTCTTTCCATTCTTCAATCAACCTCTTGTTGGTTTCGTGTATCTCACGATGCTCATTCTCGCATTCACGGATCCTCTTGCGCAGTTGATTATACTTGACCCGAGCCTCGACCTATTCATCTATGATCCTGTGGCCCCGGATGAATCCTGGCCTACCGAGACCATCCCAGTTGTGTTCTAACCACCCCGAATAGAAAGGTGTACAACCTGTATGATATTTGTCTGGTTCAATTGTGTCCTTTTCCATTATGATCTTACAGTGCCACATGTGCTGGGCTTGGCACTTGTCAGGAGTATCATCATCTTGAAAGTCGGCTCGGAAATGGCTCATCTTGTCGACCCTTGGTATAATTTGCTTTCTGCCTGCTTGCCTCATAACCCGGAGAGGGACGTAAGGATATGTTCCTCTCAGACCAATTAGTACCAAGAACGGTGTATCCTTGGACTGGACAATGAATTCTACAGTTGGAAACCATTCGAACATCCATTAGACTTGCTCCTTAGTCAGATTATCGAAGAACTCTACCCATCCTTTGGCATCCTCGGGCTGAGCAAACCTGTCAGGAATATATGTCATTCGCTTTGGAGGATTGAAAGCGATGTGGTTGTCCCATGCCCTTCGCTGAAATTTTGTTGGTACTGGCCCGTTTGGAGATGTTCTAGGAACCAGAGTTGTAGTAACAGGTTGCAGCCTTCAAAGTGCTTAGCTCCTCTTTGACATTGTTCTAAGGATCGATAGATGTCTGAGAAGATCATAGGGACGATGCTGAAAGTCTGCCCACCAATCCCCTCCATCAAGGTTTTGGTGACCATGGCTAACCTAGTGTAGATCCTTTATTTCTTTGTTGGAAACACGAATAACCCCAAGAAGCAAACAATGAAGACAAATACCCTATGATGAATATGTCCCAAAGATGTGATGGCGAATTCTTCATGGAAGGTACGGTATGATTTACTGTGGCCGTACCTTTCATACATGTAGTCGAGAGGGATGTACGACTCCTTCAGACACCCTAACTCTACGTTCTTCTTTAAACCCATCATTTTCAAGAAACCCTTGCTTGTGCGGTTTTCAGGCATTAGCAACCTAGGAGTTTCCCAAACTAATCTTCCCAGTCCTCCTATTTCTTTTAGCAATGGTGTCATTTAAATGTCCTCAAAATGAAAGAAGGCCTTCTCACTATCCCACAATAAAGTGGCAGCCTCGATTAGCATGTTCTTGGTTTGAACGTCCAGGAGAGACGGTAGGTTACCCAAGTATTTCTTGACGAGTGTCTTGTCAATAGAATGAAGATCCTCCCCCCAGTTCAGAAGCTTTGGGAGAATGTTGGTAACCATGCCGAACCTAGGGACCTCGTGCCTCATATTTATGCAATATAAACAGGATTATGCCCTTACCCCTGCCAGACTCGACTATTTAACATTTACGATTAGCATACAAATATTCAGTTCTCCAACTAAATGCACAGAAGGTTATGACGTCCGTTGGGATTTATGAAAACCCGTTAGTTTTGACCATGATGCATGCAACAGTATAACGGAGTAAGGTTTCTATGGGGTATTAGACTGGTACCCTTGAGCGGACAACTCAAGGGGGAAAGGCACGGAATCGTCGACTGCACCGCTGATCGACTAGTTTTACCATAAATAAGCCTTTCCGAATTTAGGGGTGAAAAAAAAGGAAGGGCGCAACCATTTATCAAGTGTTGCTATAGGATTTTATTTTGGCACGAGTGGAGTATGATGTTGGGCAAGATTATGCAAAAGCAGTAAAGACATGTAGTCATGTATTTGCATGTTATGAAAGCAATAAATACAGTAGTTATAATTTAAAAAGCGATTATAGGGAAAAGAAACAAGAAAACATGTTGGTTTTGCTTTTTGAGGAAAATTAAATGCTTGAAGGAAATAAACAATTAATTGCACATAAGGGAAAAGGGGGGAGGTACAAATTCACAAAGTAGTTTGAAATGGTAAAAGCCTAGAAAATCCCCAGCAGACTCGCCATACTGTCGCGCCCTCTTTTTCCAACTCCTTTCGGGTCGGTCAAGGTTTTTGACATTATTGGGACAACTCGTTTCCTTTTGGGAAAAGGGGTATGCAAGGATTTGAAGAGTCACCACCTAATGAGTTAAGGTTCTTTAGGGCACCTATTCAGGGTCATTTACAAACAAGATTAGATAGCTAGAGACAGGGTAAGGGCTTGAAATTATTCTAAGGGGAAAGTGTTAGACACCCCTCAGAGTCCAAAACTGTGGTTCCCGACCAAACAACTTTGTGAATATGAGCAAGTAACAAATAGACAATTAAAGTTTAAACAAGTAAAGAGTTTTGAAAAATTGGTAGTCTAAGCACACATGTCTTACTAAAGTTGAAAAAATATTTAATACCTAAGTAAGGTTTTGAAAGAGTCATAATCTAAACATGCATATAAAGAATAAGGAGAATCCTAGGTTATTTTTCATATGGATCACATCAGAACAATACCCGATAATCACTCCTCAAAGAGGGGCTACACGTGGTATTGGCACACGATCATCATATCCATATCTACCCTTCCCACCCCGTACCGGTTATTAAAGCGAGTGTTGGTCAGCGACCTCTATTGCGTGTTGTTACCCGTCCCTTCCTAATGGCCCTGGAGGAGTTTAGGACCTCTACCTATAGGGGCAGTTCTAGGTAGACCCTCAGGTTTAAAGGAAAAATACTAAGGCGACAGATAAAACATATAGGACTGCAATTAGGGAGGGGAACACAGAAAAAGCAGATAAAGCTCAAGTTTACCTCCACAAGTAATGCAAGCAGGCAGCACGACTCAAACACAGTTAAGGGCAGTATTTAAATTTAGAATCCTAAGGCATGGTGTCTAGGCGAGTTCAGAATATAAACAGATATGCAAACTTATTTTTATAACCCAGAAAGGAGCCCTAATCATGTTGCCTACTGATTTAAAACCCATTGAGCATATATACAAATAGGCATATTTCCAATTTTAAACAAGTTAATCACCTAAGGCTTGCCTAGGTGTGAGGCGGTATATACCAATTACCAGAATTACTTAGAGAAGAACTGTTTGACATCATATTGCCTAAACATGTTGTTCTAGGTGTTCGGAACTCAGAATAATTACCAGTTGATTGCGAGAATTGAGTGAAGTTGTTTTTTATTCCTTTTCATGCATTAGTAGTTAAACTAGGTCTATTTAAGCGAGTATGAACGCAACCTTAAAGACATAGTATCTAATGCATAGAGATGCAGAATGATGTATATGCAGAACCTGAGCAGGATTTCCTAGATGCACGAACAGTACAACATTTAAACATGCTTTCAGAATATTCAAAGGTGACATGTTGGTTAATATTGTTTAGCCTAAAACAGGAATTCTAAGTGTGCACAACAGCGTAGAACATGATTGTAAAATACCGGTTATTAGCACATTTTTAGCACAGGATTTCCTAAGTGAGATGACAGTAAATGTACACGCTGAAAACATAGGCATGAGACCTAGGAAGCGTCATTTCTAATGCATGATCTTGAACATATTGGTCCTAAACATGATTTCTATTGCACAAACAGGAATATAAACCTAATAATATGGTTTCTACCCCTTAATAGCTAAAGCATGCATAGTTACCCCTTTCCCTTTTCACTATCCATCCCCCAAAAGTTGTTTACATTAATTATTACAGACCATTTGCATAAATTACATAAATGAATAAATAAAAGAAGAATTTATACTATAGGGAGCCTACTGATAGGCTCAGAGTCTCCCGAATTTCTCAATGCCATTAGTGTTCATAGCCTTTCATATAATCCAGGTGTGTCAGAGTTCCCTAAGGACCTCAAGGGATCCCGGACAGTGCTCACACCCATATTGTCATAACCATACTGAGTAAGTGTAGTATGGAAGAGCCAACTCTAATGCATCAGAGTTCAGAGGGATCTCATAGGGATCCCAAAGCAGTCACACATTAGTGGGGTAGAATCTTGATTTCTAAGAGTATAGTGAGAGTGCTTGGCATAGTTTTGAGACGGTTGAGTTGGAAAATAGTTTTGAAACAGTTTGTTTGAAATAAGTTTGTAAAATAATAGTGGAGTTACTTGGGGAAAATAGTTTTGAAGGGGAAAGGGAATTGGGTAATAAGAATAACCACTCGACACAAAAAAAAAAAACACACATAGAACTATTACAGAGAACCATTTCAACAAACACAAACAGGGAAGAAGGGGTTGGGACAAGTATGGAGCACATAGGGACAACATATAACAAGAAGAGTTGCATATGGGTTCAGAGGATTACAGTAACTAAGTAACATATAGTGTATGCTTGTAGTGTGCTGGGAATCAGAGGTAAGGCAGGGTTATGGGGAAACATGCAAAAGGGCATTAAACATGCTGAGACAAAAAGGGAAGGGATTATCACACTAGTAAAATAATCAGTAGGCATGTTAATTGCAAGGTAAACAACAGAACCATAAGTAAAAGCATAGTAGAAACAAGAGGAATTGCAATACAAAAAGAAACATGTTGTTTTTTAGGCTTTAAACTAAATGGAAGACACACCAGTTAAGAGAGAATAAGCGCAGAGTGAAGAACTAGAGTCTTTAATACCTAGTCTTGGCTTGCAGCTGACTCAGAATAGCAGATAACATGAAAGAAGATCAAGAGAGAGTATGTACGTGTGTGGGAAAGAGTTTTAGAACAATGTTTGTTCGTGTTGTTGATAATGAAAGAGTGAATGTTATATATAATTTGAAAACAGGCAGAAGAATATAGTAACAAATAATAGTTCACTCTAATTATAGAAGTAAATTACAATTTGAATCAAATCATTGCAAGTACTCCCTTTAATTAGGGAGTCATAGTTCAAACGGATACAACAGTGATAAATAAAGAAAGAAAAATCAATTGAAGAACTCATTTTACCCTATAATGAGTAGTAAAAGTATATGGCATGCAAATAGGACTAAATACAGAATAGACCAAGTAAGGAAAGTGTATAAAAAATAATTTGACAGCAGGTTTATTCACATAAAATACGGCAGGACAAGTTTAATTATGGAAGTCAGTAAGAGAGTCCTTGAATTAGGTTCTAATCACAGGGAGTCATTACTAATTAAGGAAAATATCACTCAAGTAAGGAAGTACTCGAAAATCAGTAAAGCAGTATTATTCAAAGAAAAATATCCCAATTTTGAGGGAAATATTCGAAAATCAGTAAGAGTATGGTGTAGAAATCAGTAAAGGAAAATGATACTGGAATAACACATATTAAGCGAAATCAGAAACCTAATCGCGTAGTTAGGGATTCGTAGCAAATAATTGAAAGAATTAGTAAACATTCATGGTTTAGGCATAAGTGATAGAGAATGATAAACCCTAACAAAAATTAGAGCAAGAAATCGCAAGAACACATAGAATATATACGAAAGCAGTAGCCATTCTTAGAACAGGTAAATAATGTTGTAAAATACCTCGGACTCACAATTTGAACCTAGAAAATTAGGGATTTTTAACAAAAATGGATCGAACAAAAGGAAAAAGCTCAGATGATGTTTAAACATGATAAAATCGTAAAAAAATTATGAGAAATTAGAAAGAAATTGTTTTGTAAGAGTTTTTGAAACTCTAGTTTTGGAAAAGTGAAGAATCATTTAGAAACAGGAAGATTTTTTGAATAAAACATGTAAAAACCTCATAATATACACAGATCTAAAGAGATCGGAGAGTTCAAGAGTTAGGGTTTCAAAGAGAACCTAGAGAGGATAAGGAAAACCCTAAAATATTATTGGTTTTAGCCGAAAAGTGGTAAACTCACTCGAACGGCCATAGATCACCGGAGAACTATCATGAGATCGGAGAGGTGAGTTGAACCACCTCTGGTTCGCTTGAGAGCCTCAAGGTGGTGACACACATTCAAGGGGGAGCCATAAGGCTGGTAGGTGGTGAGACCACCATATATTCCGGCAAGGAGACGGCCGGAGAAGGGAGGACATGGGCTCAACAGGTGGAGCGTTTCAGAGAGAGAGATGAGAGAGTTGAGAGACAGCTGAGTGAAATTAGAGGGGGGGGGGGGGGGGGGGGAATGAGAGATGGGAGGCAGTCATTTAGGTCTTAATTTAGTAAGGGGTGATCTGGACCGTTGATTAAAATTAATCAACGGTTCAAATTGACTGAGGGATTCGGCCGGGTGGTATGGTGTATTGGACTTGGGTCTGTGGGTTAATTAAACGGGTTAGGGGTCCGGTTTAATTAGGCTAGAATTTATATAAAATGGCCAGTTGTTAAATACCCTATTAAAATTAGCTAAAATAATTTATGAAATAGCTGGTAATTGTAAAAAAATAAAATTGATGCTTAATAAATTAAATTAAAATGATTAATAATTATTTAAAAATATAAATGACTAATTACTGGATAAAAATATCATAAAACATGTGATTAGGCTATAATTGCAAAGTTATTGCAATTGTAGCCAAAGAGTGCCTATTTGGTTAATTGTGAAATAATTTGATCTTAATAGGACAAAAATAATATATTAAGTCAAGAAATATTTTTGAAATTATTTGAAATGCAATTTTATAATTAGTTATTAGAAATAAAAATACTGGACAAATTAAAAATAAATTAATAAAAATATGGGAAAAATATAGAAAAATACCAATTGCTATGAAAACCTTATTTTGAAGGTATATATGCAAATTAAAATAATTTGAGGAAAAATGGGGCATCAACAGTGGGTACCATTGGTTGTGGTCCCGAGGGCCTCAGATAAGTTTGGATTGTTGACGGATTGGATTTTGGCATTAAAGACTGCGGGTGTTTTGTGATTCCGCATATGCGGATGGGTGGCCGCAGCTGCGGTAACTGCAGATGCGGCTAGGCACCGCATGTGCGGGAATGGACAAGGTCGGACTAAGTCGCAGATGCGGAAGGCATACGTCACCTACGAGCCCGCGGGTGCGGTTGGATGAGCGCAGATGCGGAATTGGGTTTTAAGTGAAAAGCTGCAGGTGAGCACCTAGGACCGCAGGTGCGGCTTTGCTGGGAAGAACATATAAATAGTTGCCTTTGTGAATTTTTGGCTTGTTCATCAATTTTTCATTTGGGTTGGAGCTTGTGGGAGAGATTTGAAGAGGGATTTCAAGGGAATTTTGTGGAGGTAAGATTCTTAGACCTAAAAATCGTTTCTTTGGTGATATTTGACTGATTAGACATGAAATTTATGGAAATTAGTGATTAAAATTGGGGGTTTATGGCTTGAAATTTGAGGCTCTAATTTAAGGATTTGAGGGGTCGTTTGTGGTCAGATTTTGATGTATTTCGTATGCATGAACTCGTGAGAGTGTAAGGATTTTAATTTTGTGATTTTTATTGGAATTCGAGACGTGGGCCTAGGGGTCAAGTTTGGCCAATTTCGGGATTTTTTTATATAAATTAGTTATTTTCGAGGGGGCTTTGTTCCTTTGGCATATTTTGATGATCTGAATCTATTTTTGAATAGATTCAGGGCGTGCCGAGGTCGAGTCGAGGGGCAAAGGCATCGAAGAGTAGTTATTCATCCAGTTTGAGGTAAGTAATGATTGTAATTCTAGACCTGAGGGTATGAAACCCCGGAATTTCGTATTATTTTGACAAATAAGGTGACGCACATGCTAGGTGACGAGCGTGTGGGCGTGCACCGGTAGGTATTTTCACTTGATCCATCCCGTAGCGACTATTAAGCCGCATTTTTGACTTGAAACCATATTATAGCCTATATTTTTAGAGATGAATACTATATCTGGGCTGCATGCCATGTTTGGGGCCTTGTGGTGACCTATTTGGACCCTTAGGGGTATTTTTACTACTATCCTCAAACTGTTTTTGATAGAAAATATATTCTCAATCATGATTTATACATGTTCAGTGTTTATTCCTGTTCATATCTCTATTTTATATAATGAAAGATATTTTGGGCTGAGTCCCCCTTGATTGCATTGAGATGCCCGAGAGGCTTGTAAGGGTGACTGAGTGAGGCCGAGAGTCGAATTGTGAGGATAGTTATGGATCTGGCTGCACGCAGCAGCGATATATATATATGGATCGGGCTACACGCCGCAGCGAGATATATTGGATAGGGTTGCACGCCGCAGCAAGATATAGGATCGGGCTGCACGCCGCAGTGATATAGAGCTTAGCTTGTAGGAGCCCCTCAGGAGTCTGTACACCCCTAGTGACCGCAATCGACTATTGATGGATCGGGCTGCACGTCGTAGCTGTTATTATATGCTACCGTTGAGCGAGAGTGCTGAGTGTGAGCATTGACTGATGAGAGCTGAGTCACGAGTGACTGAGAGGCTTGCCCGAGAGGCTTTATTTGAGAGTGATACTATGCGCGAGGGGCTTATTTTTATGAAACTACTATTTTCACCCTTCTTTACACTGAGCCTCTAATTATAATGTTGAACAAATGTTTTACACAAGATTTTAAATGGAAAAAATGGAGCTTTTATGATATATTCGGAAATTCAGATTCCTGATTTGATCCATTTATTTCTACTGCTGCTTATGTTATGAAATGACCTGATTTTAAATGCTCGTCATTGTACTCAAGTCTTTAGCTATAATTGTTACTTACAGAGTTGGCGTACTCACGTTACTCCCTACACCATCTGTGCATATCCAGGTGCCGGGACTGAGCGATAGGTGATTTACTCTCTTTGGAGAATTGTTCAGAGATCGTGAGGTAGCTGCTCGGTATCCGTAGCCTGCCCTTTTCTTCTTCCTATTCTGTCATTTTATTTTACTTCCCAGACTTGTTTCTAGTAAGGAAATAATATCAGATTTGTATTACTTCTTAGATGCTCATGATAGATGACTCTAGATGTTTGGGCTGTGTTTAGATGTTTTGACCACTTTAATTGTTTTGAAATGCTAAAAAGCAAGAATTATTATGAAATATCATATATTATTGTATTAAACGTAAAATCTCTTATGTTATACTCAGTAAATTGGCTAGCCTAGTATTACGATAGGCGCCATCACGACCAGTTTAGATTTGGAGTCGTGACAGCTAGATACCAGCTATCTAAGGCATTATTTTGATCAAAATTGACTGGAAACTATCCAGTTGGACCCCATGTCAATCATATGATTGATCTTATTGAAGAACCTGAGAAGTTGGGGTGAAAACTAGGTAAAGAGCTTTCTCAAGATTTGATCTTGTTGTCATTATCTGAATCCTTTTCACAATTTGTTATTAATTTCAATATGAATAAAATGGATTGTGATCTTCATGAGATGCTTAACATGCTGATGGATTGTGAGAATCATGTTGCATATGAGAAGAAGAAGGGAATTGTCATGTTGGTTGGAAACTCTTCTAAGAAGAAGGGTAAGGGTAAGGGTAAAAGTAAACCCAAGAAAAACCTACTGCGCCTAAGGGTGGTGTGACCAAACCCAAGGCAAAGAAGGAAAAGCTGACCAATCTGATGTTGTATGTTTCCATTGTAAGAAATAGGACTTTGGAAGATAAACTGCAAGGATAATCTTGCAACTTTAAAGGACAAGAGACAAGGTAAGACTTTAATGAAAAATGTTTCCAAGGTTCCTTTAACTACTACTAATTCTTTATTTGGGTATTAGATACTGCCAGTGATTATAACATCGGCAATATATTGCAGGGGTTCCAGATAAGTAGAAGGTTGATGAAAGAAAAACTTAATCTACAAGTTGGAAATGGTGGAAAAGTTATGGCCGTATCTGTAGGATCAATTTCTTTAATAATACCTACGGGCAAATTACTTATGTTGCATGATTTTTATTATGTTCCTAAATTTGTTTCAAACATAATTTCAGCTTCTATGTTAGACAAACGTGGTTTTCGTATTAATATAGGCAATGGTGTTTCCTCTACTTATTAAAGAGATAATTTATACGTGAATGGCTATCTCCAACATGGTATTTCCGAACACCCATTCACTCACGATTCTAACTATATAAGAATTACTCCAATCGGATATCAAAATCCCGATCAAAACTCAAAAAAATGGCCTATGAACTTTATCCCATTCTTCCCCAATTTTTCACCGTAAATTCAAATTTAAAGCGTAGATTTAAGAGTATAATCATGGAAATTAGTCTAAACCGAGTAGGAATCACTTACCCAAGTTCCCCAGGTGAAAATCTCCCCAAAAATAGCACTTCCCGAGCTCTCAAGTTCAAAAATGTGAAAAATGCCTTAAACCTCGATTAGGGTTTTAAGATTCCGCCCAGGTGAAAATATACAGCGCAATTGCGAGCCTGTTGATGCGATCACATAGGGTAAGGCACACGCTCTCAAGAATTGCACTACGCGATCGCGGAAACACACATGTGTTCTCTTAGAGGAACGCGCCCAACTGCTGCCTCACTCTCTTCTGAACGCGGCCCTTCCTCACGCGTTCGCGATTCACATCTGGGGGTGACCCTACGCGTTCGCACTCGAGGCCCACACAAACTCACAGAACAAGCTTCCCCAGCCTAGCCCAGTAAGCCTACGCGATCGACGTTCTTCCTAAGCGACCGCATATAACAACCCAGCTGGGCCCAAAATCTACTCTACGCGATTGCGGTTCCTAACAATTATCTGGTGCTGTAAAAACCAGAAAAAACAGCAATCACTTAAGGCAAAAAATGCCCGTTTGAGCATCCGAAACACACCCGAGGCCCCCGGGACCTCAACCAAACCTACCAACCAATCCTAATACCTAATTCAAACTTGGTCGAGCCTTCAAAACACATCCCATAACATCAAAATTACCAATTATTCATGGACTCAAGCCTAAGAACTTATGAAATTTCTAAAATTCACAATCGATGCCGAAACGCGCTAATGCTAGTCCGATTGACCTCAAATTTTACACACAGATCATAAATGACACTACGGACCTGCATCCACTCTTTGAATTTCATTCCGATCCCGGTATCAAAATTTCACCTATCGGCCGAAATCACCGAAATTCTAACTTTTGCCAATTCAAGCCTAAATCTACTAGAGACCTCGAAAATGCATTCCAAACATGATCCTAACCCCAAAATCACCCAACGGAGCTAACGGATTCAACGAAATTCCATTTCGGATCCGTCTTCACACAGTTCCAACTACGACCCGATTTCTAAAGCTTAAACTCACATATAAGGACTATGTATCCAAAAACTCTCCGAAATTCACAACTCAACGTTCCGACTAGTCCCAAAAGCAGAAATAGACACGGAAAAAGCATTTATTAGGGCATCGGGGGTGCTAACTCTCAAAACGACCGATCGGGTCGTTACAATAGGCCAGAGGTCGATATTCTTACTTCATCACCTTCACTGATGATATGTCAAGATATGGATTTGTGTATCTTATGAAACACAAATCTGAATCTTTTGAAATATTCAAAAGGATATGTAGTGAGGTTGAGAAACATACTGGTAAAAGTATCAAAGTACTAAGGTCTGATAGAGGTAGAGAATATCTTAGTGAAGATTTTACTAGGTATCTCAAAGAGAAAGGAGAAATCAAACCTTATTAGATATGGTGAGATTTAAGATTGGGTTTACTGATCTTCCAACTAATTTATGAGGATATACTTTGGAAGCAGCAACATACTTACTTAATAAAGTTCCCACTAAGTGAGTCTACAACACCATATGAGATATGAAAAGGACGTAACCCTAACCTTAAACACATTAAAGTTTGGGGTTGTCCAGCTTATGTTATGAGACTACAGTCTGATAAACTTGACTCAAAATCTCATAAGTGTAGGTTCATTGGGTATCCCAAGATTAGTTGATCTCGTTAACTAATTCACATAGATAGATGATACATGTAGAGATATGATCATTGAACCGACTCACTGGATAATTCCTAATGATTAGAATTACCATAAACTGTCAATTGGATATTCTCTTGAAGAATGTGATGTAAGAATTTCCTTTGACCAGAGATTGTCATAGTAATTGACAAGTTATTTATTGTGCTTTGATACAAGACACCTATGGACCAAGGGCGATAGTTAAAAGGATATTGGGTACGATTAAATACTTGTAGAATTAGTGATTGATCGAAATGGAATCTGCCAACTCTTGGTAATGAGTTTAAGTTCCATGTTTTCATGAATTATAAACGACCAAACTAAGACCTTGGTCAGGGCAATTGAACGAAAGAAGAAATGAGTTTCTTATGTCATTTAATGATCGATTATATTTGACATGAACACATAGTTGGTCACCTATTAGGATTTGACAGTTGAACCATATCCTAGGGTGATCTAGAGCTATAAGGATAGAAGGGATTACTACACTATTCTTATACTGGTTCTTGAGAGTAAATTGTATACTTCATGTTATCCAGTCATTAAGGAGTGTTGCTAGACGCCACCCTTAATTAGTATATTGATGTGATCAATTTACTATCTGTTTAGTATTGAATATATGGGATCGCACACTAACGAGTGTTCTGATCTTTGCTAAAGGATTATTTAACTTATTATTTGATAATTAAATTAAGGAATTTAATTAGTCAAATAAATTTAGTTATTAGTCCAAATGAAACATTATTGTATTCTTTGCTATAACTAAGGATATAATTAATTTTGTGAACAAATTGAAGTTTTCTATTTGGAATAAAAAATTAAATTATATCTCTAGGTTAAAATATATATATGTGATATATAGTTAGTACTTATTTTATATAAAAAATATTAATAAAGGACTTGTTGGATAAATCCAATTTTGAACTGGATTAGCAACGTGAGAATCCATGAAGACCTGAAATCCAATAGGAATTGGATTGTCTTCGGCAGCCACAAACCCATTTGAATGGGATTCGTTTTTTTTTTGTGGAAAAATTGTACAAAGTTTACTTTTGGAAAAAAACTTTTACCGTAAGTAAATCATTACCTCAATCAAATTGGGAAAATGTTTATAGGTAATGCTATATAAAGAGTGATGGAGAAAATTTGCTACATTAATTCTTGAGAAGAAAAACCACTTTGTGAAAGTGAGTGTGCAACACAAGCCAAGAGAGAAAAATACAATTATATGAAAAGTGTTTCTTGTTCTTTTAACAATGAGTTGAGATTTTTGAGAAAAATTTCAGCACAATAATTTGTTCAATTTGTTCGTGGGTTTCATTGATCAATGAGTTGATAGTAATGGTCGGTCTCGGTGTGGATACGCATAGAGTTTTCGCACTATCAAAGAAAATTTTGAAACGAGACTCTCTTCACCAGGTACGTCGTAGATTCGATCTTTGACATGTAAATAAATTTTAAACACGAAAAGTTCTTTCTAAGATTGTTATTGTCTTTCGCTGCGTGTTACGAGCATCAATATGCAATCCTACAGTCTCAGCATAGTTCAATTTCTGTTTTGGTTTCCAAATTTCAGGATACAAATCGAATTCTATATTCTATATGAATGATCAGTACAATGTTTGTCTTATGTGGACATCATTCACCTTCAAAATGGCACCTTGAACACCCTTTTTTCTTTCAACAAGCAAATGCACAATGCCACTAGTGTCCGTAGATCGTTCCTACTCCAAATTTTACTACGTAATTTCTTTCATCCGTCCAAGTTTTGGTATACAGAATTGTCCGGCAGAAAGGTTGAGGTGCTTGTAAGGTTGCCTTAACACTACCCTCATAGGAAAAAATTATCATTTGTTTTAATAGATAATATTAGTTTGAATAGTTAATATGTTCTCATTTTAGTAGTTTCAGAAGTTCATGTTCTTAAATTTTTATAGTGGAAATAAAGCCTATTTGTAGACGATGTGGTTAACGATACACTTGCTCAAGGCCGGCTGAAGGGCTAGGCGAATAAGACATATGCCTTGGGTCCCCAATTTTAAGGGGCTCCAAATTTAAAAGGAATATGTTATGTGTTATTTATTTTATTTCTTAAAAAAGTTTAAGCATTATGGTTTAAATTTATCATTGAATTTGATGTGACGGTTAACGGATGGAAAAGTCCTCCCAAGTAAAGCAAACATATTTTTAGGATTTCCTTAAACTTGATATAAAAGTGTAAAGAAAAGTAATATAAGTAGCAGATAATACTCAAATCGATATACTTAATTGCATAAAAAGATTTGATTATTTTTCAAATGTCTAACAATGCCTCAACGGAAAGATGTTTTTTAAAATAAAAATAGATAAAATATTACATTAGATCAATAACGTATCAAGAATGATTAAATCGGTTAGACATATTATCAATTAAATTATCAAAAAAATTGGGCCTTTAATTGTAATTACGCTTTAGTTCCCCAAGTACGACCAGCCGAGCCTGCACTTGCTTCAGAAAGTCCTAAACTTATACTTGATGAATCAACTATTTGATATGGGTTTGAGACATTTTAAAGGAAAATGAATGGCACAAAGTAAAAAATGTCACGACCCAAAATTCATTAACGGTTGTGATGTCGTCGGACACCTCTGTCAGGCAAGCCAACACCAAAAAGTTAATTAAATTCTCATTTTAGTAGTTTCGAACTTATTTCCTTTCATTACATTAAATAGTAAATAATGAACTTCCACAGGGTAAACACAAATATTTTTAACCATTTCAAATAATAAATAAATCCCAAAGTCATCCCAAAACCCGGTGTCCCAAATGCATGAGCAATTTTTAGGAATTTGAAACGTAATACAATAACTCTCCGGAATACAAACTGGACAGAAGAGAAAATAAAATACATCCTAAGGAGACTCTGTTGGCTGCAGATCGTCTCATAAGATGCTGCTCACCTAAGTCCCCATACCAACCATGTTGTTGCACCCACGAGGCCACTATCCATACATGTACATGTACATCAAAATGTACAGCAAGTGTAGTATAAGTACGAAGACAACGCATACCTACTAAGTATCCCACCTAACCTCGAAGAGGTAGTGACGAGCAGTCGACTTCGACACTTACTAAGGGCCAACAATATGAAATATAAAATTCTAATTAAGCATGATATACAACAATAAAATTCAGAACTAGGAGTAATTGAACGAGTCTTCACCATATTTAAGAGCTTAAACCACTTTCTTCCTTTGAACGAGTATTCACCAAGTGGCAACATTTACACCAGTTAAATAAAGGACTTCTAGTATTATTATAATATATGAATACCACCGACGAAGTTCAGCCCGATCCGACATAAATGTAAACTGTGCACTGCCTAGGGTCGAACGGCGCGAACCATAGATGCATCTATTACCCGTTCACCAATCATCATTGCAACGCGGTCAAACATAAATATAAAGTAATACCCCGCATCATTCTAAAATATAGTTTAAAAGAATTACCCCCTCTCGCGAATCATATCTGTGACGCGGTAAAAATATAGTTTTAAAGAATTACCACCGCTCACAAATCATACCTGCGATGATGCATAAATATAGGTATCTCAAAGTATTAAAACATTCTTTGTTCCCTTTTAAAATACGAAATTTCAATGAAAACTTTCAAAATCACCATTTTAAAACAATTTCGACTCCTTTCAGTAGTATCTAATAAGCATACTCAATCCTGTTCCTCCTCAAGGCAAAGAATAAACATAAATCAATAATAACATCAACAAGGCAAGATGTGAGCCTAAAACTACCCAGACATAGGAATAATTATAGCTACAAACAGACTTTCACCACCTCGTACGTACGTAACCCCCACAAATAAAAGCACATAATTAATTATTTCACATTTGGGACAATTGTGATGACCCAAAGGGGTCATCGTATGAATTAAGGCTCCATTATGGGCCCATTAGCCTCAGAAAGATTAATTTATTCACCTCTATTTGTGTGCAAAGTTCAGGAGTAAATCCAGAAAGCTTTTATGCGAAAATATATGAATTAATGATTTTTGGAGTTAAATTTTGATTTTTAGTTGACTTGGTCAACATTTTGAGTAAACGGACCCTGATCCGTGTCCCAATGATCCCGAGAGGTCTGCAGTTTAGAAATCAAAATTTTCAAGAAAATTGTTATACTGGATTTTAATGAAATAAAGAAATGAATTAATGTGTGAAACCGTTGGTATCTGGCCCGTATTTTTGTTCCGGAGCCCGTTACAAATTTGTTATAATGTTTAAGTAGTATATGTGAAATTTAGTGGATATTGGAGTTCATTTGACGTGATTCGGGCGTCCGTTTGAGAAAATAGCGAATTTGATGTATTCTTGAGAAAATAGTGAGTTTCAATGATTAAATTCGTAGTCTGGTGTTATTTTTGTGATTTGATCGCACAAGCAAGTCTGTATAATATTTTTTGACTTGCGTGCATGTTTGGTTTGGAGCCCCGAGGGCTCGGGTGTTTTTTGGGTAGGCCATAAAGTGTTTTGAGACTTAGAAAAATACTTGGACATGAAAAGCTGCAGAAGATTTCATCATAGAATCTAGGAAATTTCATGGTATAATTAGGGGATTTTGGATAAAACTTAGGAATTTCGAAACTTGGGAATTTAGACTTCCAATTGAGGTCAAATTCCAAAACAAATTGTATACCCGGGCTCGGGGGAATGTGAGTAAACGGAATTTTCGTCCGAACCTCGAGTTTAGACCAAGCGGGCCCAGAGTCGATTTTCATATTTTGTTGTGAAAACTTAGGAAAACCATAATTTTCATTAAAGTTAGGACCTTTAGCAATATTTAATGATATTAAGCCAATTATGATTAGATATGAGTGAGTTGAAGACCAATTATAAAGGAAAAGCAGTGCTTGACAAGTGAGTGGCCTGCGAAATCAAGGTAAGTGTTGTGTCTAACCTTAGCTTGAGGGAATAAGTATTGTGTGACTATTTGTTACTTGTTTTTTTGTTAACTCCAATGTATAGGTGAAGTGAGGAGCACCTATACGTTGTGGTCAGTTCATGACATGCGAGTGCAAGTAAATTCTTGTTATTTTTGGTTGTCTTAAAGCCTATCATCTACGATTACTATTGTTATAGAAATGTAGGAAGTTAGTATTCGGTTCCACCGAGATGGATAATATTGTGAACATTGAGATGAGATTGAAACATTAAATGATGATAGAAACTATGATGAAATACTCTTTTCTTGTGAAATTCCTCTTTATATGTTATTGATGATTCTGGGATTGGTTAGGAAAAGTATAAAGCACGAATGGTGATGCCGTGCATAATTCATTTATATTGCGAGGAAGAGTGTAAAGAATGAAGGGTGATGCCGTGCATGATTTATTTATATTGTGAGGAAGAGAGTAAAGAACGAAGGGTGATGTCGTGCATTCATATTCATTATATGGTGAGGATGAGAGTAAAAACACGAACGGTGATGCCGTGCATTTTATTTATTGTTTGGAGAGGCTGAGAGCAAAAGCGCGAAGGGTGACGCCATGCAATTTCCCTTTCTATTTTAATAGCTAAAATAATTGTTGATCACTATTTAATTTTGTCTTATTGTTTTCCTCCCCCATCGCATGCTCCCTTCCCATTATTTGCTACTTTTAATTCCTTAATTGCTTTTATTTCAATTAGCATGATTGTATATGTCCAGGTTTTATGTGGTGTCCTATCCTAGCCTTGTCACTACTTCGCCGAGGTTAGGCTCGACATTTATCAGTACATGGGGTCGGTTGTACTAGATATTACACTCTGCACTTCTTGTGCAGATCCAGGTCTAGGTCTGAGCTGAGATCGAGCTAAAGCAAGTATTATTTGCACGGAGACACGAGGTAGATCTGCTGGCGTCCTCAGGTTCCTGGAGAGAACTATACTATTTAGAATACTGTTTCATTTGATTCAAAAAAATTATACATTATTTCTTGAGCTAATTACTTGTAGTATTCTTTAGTAGTTCGTGAATTGTGACTCCAAACCCTGGGTAGCTAGATATTATAATTAACTTCTAGTTTCGTTTTATTATTTCTCACACTATTCAGTATTCGTTTATTTGATGACTTTAGTCTTGGTATTATAATTTAATTGTTTTAAATATTGAATCCCTCTAACATTGGATTGCCTAGCAAGTGTGGTGTTAGGCGCCATCACGATCGTGGGGGTTGGGAATTTGGGTCGTGAAAACAATTCCCTCTTACAAGGTTAGAAAGGAGACTTACCTCACTCCGAAGTCCCATAACCGGCTCCCAAGACCTTCAAAAAACTCAATCGATGCTCGACGCCCCAAAACTAGTCAAATATTGAGAATTTCCATAATATATACTCTAATACTCATTATAATCTTATTTACAACAATTTCCAATTCCGTTCGTAAAGTCGATAAAATCACCCTCGGGCCCACGTGCCCGGATTCCAAATTTTTTTGAAGATAAACTTTACCCATATCCCATGAACTCAGATATATAATTTATTTCCAATTACAAGCCCAAATTCGTTGTTAAAACCCAAAAATACTAATTCCTAGGTTTTCTTCAATATCCAAAAATTTCTACTAATTTCCATGTTTAAATCCATATATAATCTATTTAACTCATAACTAGAACAAATCACTTACCTCTTGATGATGACGGAACCCCTTCTTATTTTCTCTCAATAATCGCCCAGGACCAAGTGGGAAATGGGATAGATCTCGGAATAAAAAGCCGCTGGTTCTAGTCGAGGATGTCGCATTTGCGATAGGGAGAACGCAAATGAGAGCTTCGCAAATGCGAAGAATGCATCGCAAATGTGACCCCTGGCTGAACAAGCACATTTCGTAAATACGATACACTGTCCGCAAATGCAAAACTCCAGGCCTCGCAAAAGCGACCCATTTATCGCAAATACGAACCATCCCCCTCAACCGCCCAGTTCACAAATGCTAACATAACCTCGCAAATGCGAACCCCTCAGAAACTCACACCTTTCGCAAATGCGAACCCCTCCCTGCAAATGCGATGATCGCATCTACGACCATTACATCACATTTGCAATCATACCAGAACCAACAATCAAATTTCTTCACAAAACTCTCCGAAGCTACTCCGAAACTCACCTGAACCGCCGGGGATCCAAACCAAACACCCGCACAAGTATGAAAACATAATATGGACTTGCTCGAGGCCTCAAATCACATCAAACAACGTTAAAATCACGAATCACACCACAATTCAAACTTGGTGAACTTTATGAATTCAAACATTATCATTCGATGCTGAAACCTATCAAATCACGTCCAATTGATCTCAAAGTTTGCACAGAAGTCACATTTGACATTGCAGACCTACTCCAATTTCCGAAATCAGAATCTCACCCAGATATCAAAAAGTCCACTTCTGGTCAAACTTCTACAAAAAAACCTTCAAATTTCTAACTTTATCCAAATGACTCCAAAATGATCTATGGACCTCCAACTTCCAATCGCGCTCCTAATACCAGAATCATCATACGGAGCTATTTCCAGAATAAGAATCCCAAATGGATATCTATAACATTGAAATGCACTTTAATCCAAATTTATGAAATTCTTCTAAAATGCTAACTTCCACAATATATGTCGAAACGCTTCTGGGTCATCCAAAACCTGATACGAACAAACGCCCAAGTTTGAAAACAACATATGAACCAGCTAGATCCTTTAAATCCCGATTCCGAGCTTGTTTACTCAAAAATTCAATCTTAGTCAATTTTTTTCGAACTTAATGTTTCCTAAATGTGAATTATCTTTCCAAATAGACTCTGAACTTCCCAAAATTCAATTCCGACCATGCCTGAGTCATAATACATGAAATGAAGTTGCTCATGCTTCAAACTACCGAACGACGCCATGAGAGCTCAAAACGACCGGTCGGGTCATTACATTCTCTCCCACTTAAACATAGGTTCGTCCTCGAACGTGCTAAGAACTACGTTGGAGTTGTCACGAATCACCGTTAACACTTCGTGCACCTTTCTGTGCTACCACAACTCGGTATAGCACATTAGCTCAACCAATTCCGAAGATATCCTTTTTTATCTAAACAATAAGCTTAGAACTCAGTTCCAACACCCAAAATTTTTTGCCAGGTGTGCCTCCAACCTATGAATACCGTATCAATCACTAAACGATGTACCAGAACATGACTGCATACCTGTGTTGAATTCCCACCGTGCACCACATCATTCATGGACCATAATAACATTCCCTGATCATAATAGCCATCATTTGACGAATCTAATGCTCCCAATGCATCTCATGACCTATATACATCTTGCCCAAACTTTTGCATGACCGCCACAATCAAAGAGATGTGTAGAACTTCATAACCAACTGCCGAGTCAACGTATCATTGAGCCTATACTCATGCAAGAGCCATCACCTCATTCTGAATCAAATAATGGCATTTGCTCTTTAATACACTTCATAAAATCTGATTGCACTGATCCTAGATCCCATAATCTTGTCTCGCCAAGTACGAACTGCTCAGGCAGTAAGCCACCCCAAAAATGCCCAAAAGTCTCATATGATGCCACAATGTGCAAATAGGCTACAAACTCGAACGTGATACATAAGGAAACGAACTCTAGGAAGAACCACCCAACCCACATAACTAATTTTAAAAACTGAAAAGATATTATGAACCTTTCTCAGAAAATGAGAAGAAAAACACCCAATAATAGATAGGGGGAATTGTAGTCAACATCATACTGTTGTGGCGTGCAACCCAATCTAAATAACATACCCGTGGCGGCGTGCCACCCGATCCTCGCATAAAATTCACAAAACGAGATACACACCGAGCTAGATTACTCATTACTACAAAATACTGAGTCGGTCACAAGCAACGCTAAGTGCACAATACCAACCCTGGGGAGACATATAGTGCCATAAGCTACAAAACTCAAGCACAACTAAGGTGGGATATATGGTCTAAATCTCACGAGCCATCCTGCTCGCATAACACCATCATTACGCGGAATCTCAACACATAAGAAAATTTATCATGTCGTTTCACCATTCACACGGCACAACATAATATCACATGAATAGCCTACGACGAGACAATATCCAATGCTCTAATACTCCTCCATGAGGAGTGGTGCACTGAAAGGAACACATCTGGTTGACATAGAGCCCATATTCACATTTAAATCCATCCATATACATCAAGCCAATTGTGATCGCATCATATTAGGCTATTAACCTTTCATGGGTCCCTAATAACCCCCTTTTTCCCATAACACATGAGAACAACCATCATAACCAGAGCAAACTTCCACATTTCGCAACCAAATGAACCGAGCGCCCTCCAGGCGTAAATTCTCAAATAATGATATTACTACATTCTTCATACTCGGTTTAATTCTTCAATCAATCGAGTGACTACAATGTCACACTTGTACAATCTTCCAGTGAGATATGCTCCCACGACCTTTGATACCAGGTAACAAGTCTGACATCCATGCCACCGGTCAAACTAAGGCTGTAAAACAAATCAAGAATCCATAACCAAGATGCAAAGCCTCTTTCACAAATCACCGATCTCAGGTGACGCTGAAGACAATACCAACTTACTCTATACATCTGAATTCTTTTCGTACTCATCCGAGCTTGTGATATCCTTGTTAACACCGAACGCAACCTCGATCCTCAACTTTCAAATTTTATGCCGCTCACTGCACCTAATATGTCAATTCAACCATTGCTAACTGATTCGACTTCTTCTAATTTACTCTAGGCATGACTTAGGAAAAATAATAATAGCCCCATTACAACATCACGAAATATCCCATACCCTCATTGCACGCATATCCGTGTTTTCAACTGGTTCATTTATTCTGATAATCCCTCCTTCAACCCGAAGTCCTTTTCTCCCATTCCTCTAATGCTACAATGTATGCCAAAGATGGCTCAGAACACTCCAAGCCCCTTTTCATATTCCGGTGCAAAAGCTCGATACTCAACCATACTATGGACTCGAAATCTTTAGGCACCACACTTTAACATTTGAATCAACTAGGACCTTTGTTGAGAGTCACCCACTCTGGCTTGGTCCCGAATATAATCAACTCCAAGGCTCCACTGGCACATGAACACCCATCTCAATGAAGCGCCCGGCCAAATCACTTCCCTTGTAAATAACCTCTGCACGAAACATAAACCTTGAATATTCCCAAAGCCTGAACATGATTCAATAAGACCAACTGTAGCATACCTTTATCAATTCATTTGCTCAAATCACCACTTATGTTCTTTACCCTTAGCAGTAATAACCCACCAATTCGCCGATAACCTGATACCCCACAAGTAGATAACTATGTGACCCAATCGTAAGCGGTGGGACTCTCCCAATTAGCCTGAAGCTACTATTACACAACTCTAGAACTGTCACGACCCAATTTCCCCTTCGTTGGGTATCGCGATGGCACATAGTCTTAGGGACTAGGTAAGCCTAAATTGTTTTGTATAAAAACAACAATTAAAGAAAATCTAATAGTTTGGATATGGAAACCTTTACATAATTTTATAATTTCCCAAAATCGGTTGTACAAGTCATAACCTCTATAGAGTTTGCTATAACGTCTAAATACTACTATTTGGAAATGAGTAAAACTAGTTGAATACAATGTAAGAAGGTGACTCTGAAGCCTGCAAATGCTGCGACAGGTTTACCTTGAGTCTCCTCAGCAAGGATCCGCATAGCTACTAACAATCAATACGTGGATCTACACAAGAATGTGTAGAAGTGTAGTATGAGCACACCACAGCGGTGCCCGGTAAGTATCAAGACTAACCTCAGTGAAGTAGTGACGTGGACTAGTCAAGACACCCACTGATTTAATAAACTAAACAAGCATAAGTATGGGAATGAAGGAACATGGCATCAATCTAATTACTACACAATAGAGTTAACAACATAACAACAACAATAAGGAAGGAAAACAACAAATAACAACAGAACACCATAATAAGACACAAAAGGATGGACGGGAACATAGCCCAAATTCAAAAGTCACAATACAGTAAGGGCAAGTAGTAACTCAGCACTACAATAGTTTTCGCATCAGGCCTTAGCCAACAACCCCAATAAATTAGTCAAATGCTTCAAGTGTAAACGTCCACCCATATGTTCTTATATTGGAATCTTTAAAATATGATCTTTTTCAATAAGAAATTATATTGAAATATACTTCCTTCGAATATAAATTTTCAAATAACTATCATTCAAACATAGTTCTTTCAAGATAAATGCTTTTCAAATAATGTCTTTCAAACATAGTTTCTTCAACATAAATGCTTTTCAAATAATGTCTTTCAAACATAGTTTCTTCAAGGTAAATGTTTTTCAATTACAACTTTTCAAGTAAATATCCTTCGAGTATAGGTCGACCGGTGACACCCAAGCATAGAAGATTAATAGCTCCAAACACAAATTTCTCAACATGGGAATCTACCGGGATCCCGTCCAGTAGTCCCTAACCTATTATGCATTACTGGGGGATCTCCCGAAATGCGTCCGTAGTCCCAAAATAAATATGCACTGCTGGGGGATCTTGCGGAATACGTCCGTAGTTTTCATGACCCAAATTCGTAGTCGTGATGGCGCATGTCGTGGAATCAGGCAAGCCACCTATTTAATTTAATCTAAGTTCATTTTCCAGCAAAAAGATAAAATTTAAAAACAAAATTACTGATAATAATAATTCATCTGAAAGTTTAAGACAACATCTAAACCATAATTCAAAATTTCTACCTCGGATCCAGTGTCACTTAGTCATGAGCTACTTTAACATAAAAATGAAGAAATGAAGAAATTGACAAAATAGTCTCAAAACAAAGTGCAACAGGGAGAATAAGAAGGAGAAGACGAGGACACGGTCGCCAGCTGCTACTCGACAACTCCGATGAAACTCTGACGGGTGCTCAGTGTCCACCACCGAGTCCCGAAGTACCGGGATCTGCACACAAGGTGCAGGGGATAACAGGAGTACACCAACTCAGTAAGTCACGAACCCAACCTATGGGCTGAGAGGTAGTGACGGACTAAACATCCGAAATTATCATAACATCGTACAAAATTAGGCATGATAACAGTTTATAAGAGAATGGACAAAATATACCAAATATGCCCTGTATAATCTACATGTAGTATATATAAATATGATCAAAATGGGAACGCACACAGTGCTCAAAAATCGCGCATAGAAGTCCACTCAATACTTTAAACGGCTCTCAGGCCCATGGAAAGTCCATACCGGAATGTACATAAACACATGTGACCGTAGTCACTCCGTACTGAGGAAAAGGACAATCCAGCCCCACAGAGAAGATCCATCTCGGTACACATCACTCGGACAAAATCCATGTCCAGGGACGATCCATCCCTCACATATCAGTAACTTCGGACAAGATCCATGCCCAAGGAAGATCCATCCCTCAATATCGGTGCGCTCACTGAGGGTGTAAAGAATGTGGAGGGGCTCCTATAAGCCTAAGCGCTATATCAAGCCAATGAAGGCATGGTCCGAGGATCGCTGCGGTGTGCAGTCCGATCTCATAACTGTCTCAATAAGGGGCTCTCAGCCTCACTCAGTCATTACTCTCAAGTCTTACTCATATGGCTCACAGATGTAAGAATCAACCCAAAACAATGATAACATATACATAATTAACAAATACTGAGACTGAGGCACGCAACAAATGTTATAACAGGACTAAGTACATGAAAGCAAACAAATCACAAATTGAGACAGCAATAACTGACCACTCGGGTCGTAGTATTTTTGACGTGACGCCTTAGTATTTGTACTTGACATGATTTCTAGTATATTCACATTGATTACTACCTTCAGAGTACGAATATCAAGCCGTAATGGCAATTAGACAGTGCCATGGGATGAGCCAGGCCACAACCTTTAGGTGTACGCCCACACGCCCGTCACTTGGCATGTGCTCACCTTAATTACACTCATATGTCATGTAGTTTGGGGTTTCGAACCCTCAGGTCCAAGTTTGGAGACATGACTTACCTCAAAACCGGCTAAAATACTAGTCTGCAGTGACTTTGCCTCTAGATTCGGCCTCCGAGTGCTCCAAATCTACCAAATATCAGATTTATATCATTACAACATGCCAAGGAACGAAACCCATTCGAAATTTATCAAAATTATCCAAAAATCTCGAAATTGGCCAAATGCGACCCCCAGGCCCACGTCTCGGAATTTGATAAAAATCACAAAACTAGGATCCTCATTCCCTTACGAGTGTACCCATATTAAATACACCAAAATCCGACCTCAATTGCGCGCTCAAATCATCAAAAGCAGTTCTCAAACTTTCCTCCAATTTTCCCCAAATTTCAACTCAAATTCTTCAATTTAAATGATAATAATCAAGACTAAATCAAGGAATTAAACCAAATGTGATTGAAGAACACTTACCTCAAGAATCCCGCTGAAAATCCTTTCAATTTCCACCTTCTCCCGAGCTCTCTAATGGGTTTTATGGTTTTTGGACTTAAAACTCGTTTTTAAATTAAAAGATTTTGCCCAGGGATTTACTCACCGCGATCGCGGGACTGCCCACACAATCGCGAAGAAGAAACATGCAACCCTATTAATTTACCCACCGCGATCGAAGACATCAGCACGCGATCGAGATGCACTGCCGCTCAAGCCCATGCGATCGCAAGCCCCTTGCGTGATCGCGAAGCACAACAGCTCAGCCCCCTTAAGCGCCCTTCAACTCTACGCGAACGCGAACAACACCACGCATTCGCACTGCACAACAACCACACACTCACACAATCACAACCTCCACCACGCGATTGCGTTTAACAAAAACCTTGCCATCCCTAGCTAGGCCTACGCGATCGCGTAGAAGGAAACCAGAAACTTACACCAACAAAATCTGCCAAGTTTTTAAGCCAAGAGTTGGTCCGTTAACCACCCGAAACACACCTGAGGCCCTCGGGACCTCAACCAAACATGCAGCAAAACCCATAACCTCATTCGAACTTAGTCGATCCTTCAAAATACCAAAAAACAACTCAAAAACACCTCGGATTCAAGCCTATGAACTTTGAACTTCTAAATTTCGCCAAAGATGCCGAAACCATCCAAAACACGTCCGATTGAACTAAACTTTTGCACACATATAAAAAATGACCCTACAAACCTGCTCCAACTTCCAGAATTCTATTCCAACCATGATAGCCTATTTTCCACTGCCGATCGGAAATCATCAAGAACTAACTTTCGCCAATTCAAGCCGAATTCTACACCGGACCTCAAAACCACATTCCGAACACACGCCTAAGTCCAAAATCACTTAACGAAGCAATCCGTGCCATAAAATTTGCATTCAGAGGTCGTTTACCAAGAAGTCAATTCCTAGTTGGATTTTCTAACTATAAGGCTAATTTAAGAGATTAAGTGTCTCAATTCTCATCAAGACCACTCCGAACCCGAACCACCAGACCCCAACACATCATAAACAAACTAAGAAATGCATGACAAGGCAGAAACAGATTTAACGGGGCTAATTATACAGAATGACCGGTCGGGTCGTTACTGTAGTCCCAAATAAACATGTAGTACAAGGGGATATACCGAAATACGTTCGCAGTCCAAAAATAAATATGCAGTACAGGGGATCTCCTGCAATACTTCCTTAGTCCCAAAATAAATATGCAGTAGATGGGGATCTCCCGGAATACGTCTGTAGTCCAAAAATAAATATGCTGCACAACCAACAAAGACATCAATTATAGCACGACAGAGAACTCGTACATCACCACAACAAGTACAAATCAACAATGACAGTCATACAAAGTACGATGAGTAAATTAGTACAAGAACTTTAAATCACAAAGGAAACAGTAGAACTCGTTCACAAGGAATAATCGCGGTAAAGAATGCTAAGTGTAAAGAGAACAACTTAACTTGGGAAAAACAGAAACGTAGCAACAAATCCACAATATTCAAGTCAACAATAAGAATCAACACGAGTCAAATACATCCAAATAAAGGCAAGTTGACTAAGATATATGTTATCTAAACACCTTTTGAGGTTGGGAAAATTATGAGAGATATTCAACAATTCAAATAAGGGTAAGCAGCAAAAGATAATCATAACTCCAATTAAGGCTAAATAATTATAGGACGATACACTAATAACTTCAATTAAATATAGGCAGGTTATGTAAATATAGCATGACGATAGAAGAGTTAAAACCTTCGGTTAAGTCAAATCTGGGTCAAGTAGACAGTAAGGGTGAATCCTAAAGCAATTATCTCTAATCAAAACATGTCGAGGTGAAACTAGCAAATAAGAACTCAAGCATATCAAGAACAACTTCATACACGGTGAATATAAGAACCTAAGAACCCTAAAAGGAAAACTTCCCACAAATAAGCCCGAGCACGTACTCGTAACCTCGCGTACACGGAGTACAATCAACATAGAATACTTGAATCATAAGGGGTAGTTCCCCCACTACAACAATTTTGGCCTATGGCCACACTTATTTTTAACTACGACTCAAAACGTTGCTAGAGGTATTTGTAGGCACGCTTTTATTTGTGTGGCCTTTATTATGAGCTTTTGGAAACGGTAACCAAGCAACATTTCTAAAACTCTCTTTAATATAAAATGACACATTGTTTAAGTGTTGCCAAATCATAGGAAATAGGGGAACAATTACTGACATATACTGCAACACCTTACAAGCGTTTCCCTTTGTATTCCTAAAAACAACATAGTCGAAGCATAGTCTACAGTATTCACTAAAATTTGGCTAAAACTTCCCTCCAAACTTTCCCGCCCATTTTGGAAAAAAAATACATTTCCCACCCATAACAACTTCTTAAAACTTTACGTTCGAAATTTTGGCTCAATTTTTTCACTCTAAAATGTTCCCATTCAAAGTATTTTTCAAAAAAAAAAAATATTCCACCCATAGCAGCTTTGTAAACATACGCTTGTAGAAATAAAAAAAATCCCAAATTGATCTATCAAGAAAATTTTCCACTTGAAGAGTTAGGGCTTACTACCATTGATAATTCCCAAATTGATCTGTCAATTAAAGATAGCTCCGTAACACCCCGGAAAATTTTAATGTACTTAAGCACTATTAAGAAAGTCGATGTATGCTAATTACATCATTTTTTGTGCCGACAAGGACAGTTAATATGATCGAGATCAATTGGATATGATAATAAGTGTATGAGGCATATTATAAGTGATATGGGGTCTAAGGAGAGTCCTAAGTCTAAGTTAAGTTGGAAAATTTCATGATAGACTAAAGTTTCAAATGAGTATGCACAAGACCAAACTTTGGACAATCATATCTACATATATATAAGGATTATGTGACACACAACCTATCAAATGAAATATCATTGAGTCTAGTTTGTAACGCTTTAAACCGTTCGTCATTTGGACACTCCTACAAAAAGTTATGGTCAAATAACCAAAAGCTGGCAATATTTTACACTACGGCGCCGCCCAACGGGACGCCCCATACGGCGTGGCTGTGCAAATTTCCAGAACATTTCAAAATTTTGTTTCTAGACACATATTTCACTACCACGGCGCTCCACGCGACGCCCCATGCACCGTGGCTGTGCAAATCCTGGTTTTTTTGTGGAAACCGACCCTATTTTGATATAAGACCTTCAGGGGTTATTTCCCTACTTCATTTTGGGTGAATTTTTGAGCTCTTCTCCAGTCTCTCAAGTACTCCAACTCCTCCCATCTTCAAGGTGAGTAACCCCTACTAATTCGGTGTTTCATTCCATCAATTCAACCCTAAAACTAACTCAATCCACCATCAAATCCTTAGATCTTCAAGAAATTTATTCAAGAATTCAAAGGAGGGTTTCACAAGATTCCTTCCAAAGGGTAATCCTACACCCTTAGACCTAAATATATCGATTTATTTTTGGAACATGAGTATGAATTAAGTATTACAACTCTTGGTATGGTGATTGGAAGCCATAAATACCCAATTTAAATACATAATTAATGTAGAGATTGAGAGGTGATTATTTGATGAAATTTTGTTAGTTGGGAGTGGGTGGATGATCTACATGTGATGTTGAAAGTTATAAATTATTTAAAAATGAAGGTGGGATAAGTTGTTGGAAAATGGTGGTAGTTGGATGAACTAATTCTATGGTTATGAGATTTAAAGATTTATGCCTACTAGGTGTTTGATAAAATGTCTAACTGACTTAATGTATAGAAACCTTGCAAATATTGGTGCAATTTTGTTGCATTGTTGTAGATTGAAATTTGGTTAGTGTAGTGGACCATCATAGTATTATTAAGGGGCAAATTTTAGATTTTAGCTGTCTGGAGGCCTTTTCACCCGGGAAGTCCATTTTAGAGTACCGGGTTGTCGTCTTTGAGGTAAATATCTTGCCTAACCTTGTGTGGGGGAATTACCCCTTAGGATTTGAGTCTTCTATGGTGATTGTAGCCCGTGACGCGAGGTGACAAGTGCGTACTCGGAATTATTTGTAGGAGGTTGGCCTTTAGGGTACTTAGGTCCTTATATTCCCTGTGTATGAAGTTGTAATTATTATGACTGAGTTCCTGATTACTTGTTTCATCTCGTCCTACTTAAATTAGAATTACTTTCTTTTAGATTCCCTTTGTTGTTTATTTGATCTTAATTGACTTAACTGAAGACTCTATCCTTCTACCGTCATGCTATATTGATTTTCATAAACTGCCTGACTAATTGAAATCAGTATTATCTCACCCTATAATTGTTTAGCATTAATTGGAGTTATTATTATATTTTGCGGCTTACCCTTACTTGAATTGTTGAAAAATCTCTCGTAATTGCTCAACCTTAAAAGGAATTTGGATAACCTATATCTTAGCCGACTTGCTGTTATTTGGAATTTATTTACTTGTGTTGGCTTCTTATTGTTGATTTGAATACTGCGGATTCGTTGATGCGTCTTGCTTCTCCCTAGTTAAGATGTTTTCTTTATGCTTAGTATTTCTCTTCAGTGGTTGTTCCTTGTGAATTAGTTCTACTGTTCTCGTGATTTAAGTTCTTGTATTGATTTGCTCGTCGTACATTGTATTTCTATCATTTGTTGCTTTTTACCTGTTGTGGTAATGTACGGCATATTCGGCCGTGTTATAGTTGTTATCCTTGTTGGTTGTACTGCATATTTAAATTGGGGACTACAGATGTATTCAAGGAGATCCCCCCTGTATTGCATATTTAAATTGGGGACTATAGACGTATTTTGGGAGATCCCCCTTGTACTTCATATTTAAATTGGGGACTACAGACGTATTCTGGGAGATCCACCCTATACTGCATATTTAAATTGGGGACTACGGACGTATTCTGGGAGGTCCCCTCTGGACTGCATATTTAAATTAGGGACTACAGACGTATTCTGGGAGATCCCTTCTGCACTGCATACTTATTTTGGGATTACGGACATATTACGGGAGATCCCCCTATACGGTATGACTAATTCTGAAGTATGGGATGGAATCCCGGTAGATTAATCTTGAAGAAAACTATGTTTGAAAAGTATAGTTGAAAGACATTTACCTTGAAGAAAACTATGTTTGAAAGTATTACTTTGAAAGGTATGTTTGAAAAGCATTTATCTTGAAGAAAACTATGTTTGAAAGACATTTATTGGAAAAGTATATTTGAAAAGTATTTATCTTGAAGGAATTAGGTTTGAAGATTTTCTTTCTGCAAAGTATATATTCGGATGAAGTATATTTCAAAGGATTTCTTTTATTATTTGACATGATTATATTTTAAAGCTTTCAATATAAACTTGTGCCCTGAAAGGTTACACTCCAAGATTTGACCAATTTATTGGGGTTGTTGGCTAAAGCCTGATGTGGAAACTATTGCAGTGCTGAGTTACTACTTGTTCTTACCGTATTATGGTTTCGGGTTTTTGGCTTGTGCTCCCGTCCATCCTTCTGTGTATTATTATGATGTTCCGTTGTTATTTACTGTATTTCCTTCTGCATTGTAGTTGTTTTGTTGTTAATTATACTGTGTAGTCATTACACCCGTACTTCAGGAGACCTGGGCACAGTACTTGAGTATGCTTGGTACATTGACTCAGACGGGATTGATTCCGGGTGCACCAGCTACTTCACAGATCATGGGAGGAGCTCAGACTCCCGCCTCCTACCCTCTAGAGCAGAGAGATCATGTTGGTCAGGTTAAGGGGTCATGACAGCACAACCTGGGAACCCAGTTCAGCCTGTGGTTAGGGAAGTAGTATCTGAGGAGGAACAACTTAGACTTGAGAGGTACAAAGAATACGACCCTCCTACTTTAAGTGGATTGGCGACAAATAATGCCCAGGGTTTCCTGGAGGAGTGTCACCACATTCTTCGTACTACGGGTATTGTGGAGATGAGCGGGGTTGCTTTTGTCACGTCTCAGCTCTGAGGAGCGGCTTATCAGTGGTGGTGGGCATATAAGTTGTGTAGCCTAGCCGAGTCAACTTCACTTACACGGGGTCAGTTTTTAGAGATGTTCTTGAGGGAGTTTGCACCTCATTCCCACGCAGAAACATGGCACGCTGAGTTTGAGCAGTTGCGTCAGGGCACTATGTCAGTACTTGTAATGACCCGGTCGGTCTCTTTTAGAATTAGCACCATGATCCCCTAATAACTACTTTTCCCATGTCTATTCCTGCTTTTGGGACTTGTCGGAACGTTTAGTTGTGAATTTCGTAGAGTTTTTGGACACATAGTCCTTATGTGTGAGTTTAAGCTTTAAAAATTGGGCCGTAATTGGAACTGTGTGAAGACGGGCCCAGAATGGAATTCCGTCGACTCTGTTAGCTCCGTTAGTTGATTTTGGGGTTAGGAGCGTGTCCGGAATATGTTTTCGAGGTCTGTAGTAGATTTAGGGTTGAATTGGCAAAAGTTAGAATTTTGGCGATTTTGGCCGATAGGTAAAATTTTGATATCGGGCTCAGAATTGACTTCTGAGAGTGGCTATAGGTCCGTAGGGTCATTTGTGACCTGTGTGTAAAATTTGATGTCATTCGGACTAGTTTTGACGTGTTTCGGCCTCGGTTGTGAATTTTAGAAATTTCATAAGTTCTTTGGCTTGAATCCATGCATAATTGGTGATTTTGATGTTATGTGATGTGTTTTGAAGACTCGAATAAGTTCAAATGAGGTATTAGGACTGGTAGGTAAGTTTGGTTGAGGTCCTAGGGGCCTCGGGTGTGTTTCGGATGCTCAAACGGGCATTTTTAGCCTTATGTGTTTTTCTGGTTTTCTGGTGTTATTGCAGCAGCTTTTTCTTCATTGCGATCGTGTGAGAGAGTCCGCGATCGTGTAGAGTAAGTGGAGGCAAGCATGGTTTTTTTTCTCTGCGATCGCATAAGGAGGTTCGCGATCGCATAGTTTGGCCAGCTTAAGCCACTGCGTTCGCATAGGCCATGTTGCGATCGCATAGGCCATGTTGCGATCGCATTGAATTTATTAGGCGGCTGAGGATTTGAGTATTACTCTATGCGGTCGCATGAAGACAACCGCGATTGTGTAGGTCTGAGTAAGTGAGGTACGCGTTCGCGATCAGAACCTTGCGTTCACGTAGAGGAAATTTTAGGCGTGTGTTTGTTACACTCCGCGATCGCGACTGGTGGTTCGCGATCGCACTGAAGAAGACCTGGGCAGAACATAAAAGACTCAAAATCGAGGGTTTGAACCATTCATTTTTTGAACTTGGGAGCTTGGGAAAGTGCGATTTGTGGGGAGCTTTTCACCTGGGCAATTTGGGTAAGTGATTCCTACTTGGTTTAGACTAATTTCCATGATTATGCTCTTGAATCTACCCTTTAAATTCGAAATTTTGGTGGAAAATTGGATAAAGTTCCTAGGACAAATATTTGAGTTTTGATTGGGATTTTGATATCTCATTTGATTAATTCTTATATGGTTAGACTCGTGAGTGAATGGGTGTTCAGAATTTATAAATTTTACCCGATTCCGAGACGTAGGCCCGAGGGACTTTTTGGGCAATTTTCCTAATTTCACGTATTAGCTTCGAACTAATTAGCTATATTGATTCCTTAGAGTGATATTTATATTATGCAATTGAATTGAATTTGGTCCACTCGGAGTCGTGTACTCGTGGCAAGAGCGTGGTTTTGTGTTGAGTAGCGTAGTCGAGGTAAGTGGCTTGCCTAACTATGTGTTGGGGACTTCCCCTTAGGTTGTTTTGATACTATTGGTTATATGGGAGCCGTGTACGTGAGGTGACGAGTACGTACACGGGCCATTGTTGCTTAATTCCTTTTTTCCTATCCATGCGGTAAATAATTTTACTCCTATTTCACTGTTCAATATGCTACTTGTCTAGTTTAGATTAGGAAGAAGCATGCCTACATGTTTTACCTAAATTCCCTATTTGATACAATGTGTACCATGTTAGTTAGTCTTTATATTGTTCTTGTCTGTGACCTTTTTCCTAAGCTGTTTAAATACACCGCATCCGGCATTTATTCGCATTGCATATTTAAATTGCGACTATGGACGTATTACGAGAGCTTTCCCCCTGTACTACATATTTAAATTGGGACTACGGACGTATTCCAGGAGCTTTCCCCATGTACTGCATATTTAAATTGGGACTACAGATGTATTCTGGGAGCTTTCCCCTGTACTGCTTCTTTACATTTGGAACTACGGGACGTATCCCTGGAGATTCCACCGTGTGACACTTTGTGCTGAGCCAAGGGCTCCCTGTTGCTGTTTTACTTTCAGATTTATTTGTTTCTACTGCTTACCTTAGCTTTTATACCTTTCTGAACTATTTTAAATTGTTTTACTTATAAAAGTCCAGTACAGCCTTTACCTGACCTCGCCACTACTTGACTGGTGTTAGGCTTGGCACTTACTAGGTACCAACTGTGGTGTACTCATGCCCTTTCCTGCACATGTTTTCGTGTGCAGATCCAGGTACCAACACCCAGTTTCGTGGCTAAGGGTTCGAGAAGCTGCTTCGAGGAGATCGAAAGGTAATTTTGCCTCGTCCACAAAGTCCTTTAAGTCACCTTCCACTCCAAACTTAGAGATATTTTTCATGTATTTCCCTTACGTATAGAGCTACTTTGAGATAGAGCTTGTGACTAATGTGATATTCCGGGTTTTGGGAGTTATTATTGTACATGACGAGCGGCTATGTTGTGTCTACTTATGTTCCTTTTTGTATTTATTTTATTATACTTATTTTCCGCATCTTGGCTTACCTAGTCGTAGAGACTAGGTGCCGTCACGATACCTTTCGGAGGGTAAATCGTGTCGTGACAAGTTGGTATCAGAGCGTCTAGGTTTATAGGAGTCAAAAGTCGGTTTATTAGAGTCTCGTGGATCGGTGCGAGGACGTCCGTATCTATCTTTTAGAGGCTATGTAACTGTTAAGAACAATCATTTTCTTTGGAATTCCTTGTCGTGCTAGTTACTGTCATCAAAATTCTAAAACTCTATTCTACTCTTGCTCACAGGTGGTGAGAAACCGTACCAGACGTACTGATGATCAGGCACCCGAGCCCCCAGCCAGAGCCGCCAGAGGCAGAGGCAGAGGCAAGGGTAGAGGACGAGCACGCGGTGCAGCCCGAGTGCCGGCGAAAGAAGAGATAGACGAGCCCCCACCAGCTACAGTTAGAGGGCCAAAGGAGGTCCCTACTATTACTCTAGCGCTCCAGGAGACTCTGGCTCAGGTCATGAGCGCTTTCAGTACGCTGGCTCAGGCAGGACTACTCTCGATAGCTCTAGCGACATCCCAGGCCGGGGGAGGGGCACAGACTCCCGCAGCCCGTACTCTTGAGCAGAGGGTCCATGTTGGGCAGGTTCCAGAGTATATTCATATGCCCCCAGCGGCTCCAGTTCAGCATGAGGCTAGGGTAGCTGCTTCTGAGGCAGAGCAACTCAGACTTGTGAGGTACATATTCTAGTTAAATAGGCAGTTTATAAAGGAAAGATATAGCATTATGGTAGAAGAGGTAAAGTCTTCAGTTAAGTCAATTAAGATCAAATAAAAAACAAAGGGAAACTAAAGCAAGTAATTCTAATTTAAGCAGGAAGATATATAACTAGCAACTAGGAACTCAGTTATAACAATTACAACTTCATACACAGGGAATGTAAGGACCCTAGAATTCCTAAAGGCCAACCTCCTACAACTAAGTCTGAATACGCACTCGTCACCTCGCGTACACGAGCTACAATCAACATAGAATACTCAAATCCTAAGGGGTAGTTCTCCCACACAATGTTAGGCAAGATACTTACATCGAAGACGACAACCCAGTACTCTAAAATGGACTTCTCAGGCAAAAAGACTTCCGAACGGCACAAATCCAAATAGAACAACTTCAAAACACACATAAATCGTATAAGGAACTATTCCGAATAATAAAGTTTAGATCTTTACAAAAATATAAAAATCGACCCAAAAGTCGACCCCCGGGCCCAAACCTCAGAACGCGTCAAATTTTTACAAAATCTGAATACCCATTCCGATATGAGTTCAACCATACGAATATTATCAAATTCCGATACCATTTGATCCCTCAAATCACGATTTTTCATTTTAGAAATTTTCTTTCAAAACAAACATTTTCCTCAATTCAAAACACAAATTAAATGATGTAAATAAAGATAAAATCATGGAATATATTTAATTCTAGTTGAATACCACTTACCCAATCGAATTTCATGAAAACCCCATAAAAGATCGCCAAGAACCGAGCTCTAGAAGTCAGAATGTGATAAAATTGCTTAACTCTCGATTTTGAAGACTTATAATCTTCCCAGGCCTTTAATGAATCGCGAACGCGGAGGAAGGAACACGTTCGCGAAGAAGAAGAAAATGAAGCTGCTTAATTGTACTATGGGAATGCGGAGACTAGCTGGCGAACGCAGAGAAGGAGAGTAGGACAAATATGTGAAAGCGTAGGGTAGAAGGCGAACGCGAAGAAGAATGTTAGGCTGCCCAGAAAAGACCCTTCGCGAACGCGAGGGGCATGATGCGAATGCGAAGAACCTCCAAGATGACTCATCACAAACGCATAAGAGCGGACGCGAACGCGGAAGAGGAAACCAGCTGATAGATATCAGCAGTGCAAAATAGGAGAAAATTGACCTGAAGCCAATCCGAAACACGCCCGTGACCCCGTCTAAACACACAAACAAGTCCCATAACCTAACACGGAATCGCTCGTGGTCTCGAATAACATAAAACAACGCCGAAACGACGACTCAAACCTTGAATCTTATGAACTTTCAAATCTTCAAACTTCTAAACTCGTGTTGAAACCTATCAATTCAACCCAGAATGACGTTAAATTTTATAGACAAGTCCCAATTGACATCCCGAAGCTACTCCAACTCTTGGAATCACATTCTTACTCTAACTGTGGTCAAACTTCTTCATTTTCCAAACTTCAAATTTTCCAACTTTCGCGGAATTACCTCAAATTACTCTACGGACCTCCAAAATCAATTCCGGACGCGCGCCTAAGTCTAAAATCACCATACGAAGCTGTTGACATTACCCAAAAATCATTCTGAGGTCGTTTACACAAAAGTCAAACCTCTAGTCAACTTTCATCACTTAAGCTTCCAAAACTGAAATTTTTCTCCAATTCAACTACGGATCATCCGGTAACTGAATCCAACCATGCATTCGGGTCGATAAACACAGTGTTAATTTGTTCAAGACCTTATGCCACCGAACGAAGATTAAATTCTCAAAACAACTGGTCGGGTCGTTACATTCTCCCCCTTTTAAAACAAATATTTGTCCTCGAACGTGCCAAGATTCACCTTAACTCCTCTAATCACTGGATTAACACTTCCAACAGACACCCGCAGGTGATCCCACGTCAACCTACCTACATAATCCTGATGACACAATCACAACTACAATTTAGCCTTCCTATCACCGCAGATAAGCCTCATACCTTAATTTCTCACCTATTACTCATTTCCAAAAGACCCGATTCTAATTCCATAGCCGGCATCAGCCTCAACCAACTGCATCAACTAATGACTACACCCATAAGGTACAACCACACAATATAGCACATCACACATAGGCTCGTAATAACACCTCGGATCACAATAGCTACCTAAAAACAATCTAGCACTGTCGATTAGCCTCATATCTGAAAGGATTATGTTTCAACCTCTCAAAGTACTGATAATGATGCAATAAAAATGAAGACCTCATTATTAGACACCTGAATCACCAAGCCACAATTAACACCACCGGGCACACATCCCGCAAGCTGAAACTCAAGAAGCACATAACGAAAATGACTGAATATGAAAAGAGAAACACATACGGGAACTATAAAACAAGCCTGACAGGCACTACTCTCTACCAGTACTGACCCACATAACAATATAACAAGGAAAGAATTAAAGCAAATGAACAAATCACAAGGATCCCATCCTGATATAACATCTACTGCGGTACTCAGCCCGGTCCGAACATATCGAATCGCAAAATATCACGAGGACCTCGACCTCAATTCTACTTCACATACTGAAAATATATCACATCAATTGAAATCTCCCACTAACCTATCTCGGCTAATAAAATCATAACGCTCACTATCCCGACCAGCAGAACTATAATGAAATAAAAATGGTGCCCCTATGCAACAATTCAAAACATACCTGTATGATAATACCTGGTACAACAACCTCCGGCCTACTAAACGAAACATATAAATAGGCCGGGCCTCCCCCTCTTGGGCACCCTCTAGTCACCTAAATACCCTGCTGTGACACACGTGCCTGGATCCAGGAATAACCTCTCACCTTGTGACTGGTACCTCCACACTCAAAACAACCTCTCTGCTGACATGGCTATGGCAACTGCGACACGAGTACTCTGAGACCTATGAGTATCTAAAACCCCATGCGAAGCTGGTAATGCAAACTGAACAGGCAGACCCACAAAAACCTCTACCGCCTCATACCCTGCCTCCATAATAAGCACTAATAGATTTCTCCGGTCTACGAGGCCTCCTCGCCTCCTTGTACTCTCTCTCCTGAACTCGTCTGTCCTCCCACTCCCGGTCCGACATGCCCTTTAACCAGTGAGCGATCCCTACCACCTGCTGAAATAAGACATATGACTCCAACTCTCGGGTCATGCTGAACCAAGTACCATGCCTGAGCCCCTCAATGAATCTACGGACCCGTCTCCTAAATGTAGCAACCAAGTGAGGTGCATATTTGGCCAACTCAATGAATCTGACGGCATATTCAAACACTGACATAGTGTCCTGACGCAACTGCTCCAACTCCGTGCACCATGCCTATCGGAGGGACTGAGGTGCAAACTCCCTCAGAAACATCTCTGAAACCTGAACCCATGAAAGTGAGCTGACTCGGCTAGGCTACCTAACTCATATGCCTGCCAGCACTGACAATACACTCCTCTGAGCTGAGAGGTGACAAAAGCAACCCCGTTCGTCTCCATAATACCTGAAGTACGAAGAATGTAGTGACACTCCTCTAAGAACCCCTGGGCATCATATGTCGCCAATCCACTGAAAGATAGGAGGGTGGTACATTCATGTACCTCTCAAGTCTAAGTTGTTCTTCCTATGATGTTGCTGCCCTAACCACCGGCTGAACTGAAACCACATGATGTGTTGCCATGACAACTGGAACCTGACCAACATGATCTTGCTGTTATGGGGTGTAGGCGGCGGATGTCTGAACTCCTCCCTTGATCTGTGAAGTAGGTGGTGCACTTGGAATAAATCCTGCCTGAGTCAATGTACCAATCATACTCAAGAACTGTACCCATGTCTCCTGAAGTCCGGGCGTAACAACAGGCATCTCCGATACCTATTTCCCAACCGGAACTACTTGCAGCTCCTTAATGGCTGCTCTGGTAGGTCTCCTAACTGCGGCTCGTCCTCCTTGTTGACTTTTGCCTCTGACCCTTGCGACATTTGTTCCGGGTGTAACATCGTCAGGGACCGTAGCTCGTGTCCTCACAATCAGTGAAAGAATGGAACGATAATTTCAAGGATAAAGATCAATGAACTCGCACGATAGGAATAAAGGAAGTGAAATTGTCCTAATAGTTCCGTAGACTCTCGAAGATAAGTACAAACTTCTCTGTATGGATCCGCAAGACTGGACTAAACTCTCTTATGACTCGTAGCACCTATGAACCTAGAGCACTGATACCAACCTGTCACGACCAAATTTTTCCTCCGTTGGGTATCGTGAGTGCACCTAGTCCTAAGGACTAGGTAAGCCCAATATTGAATAAACATAAATCATAATACTAAACTTTTAAATGCTTTTTGAAATAATTATCTGTGCATTGAAAATCTTCCCAAAACCCGGTGAGTACAAGTCATAAGCTTTAAAGAGATTACAGTAAAACTCCTAAAAATATAACTGTTCAGAATTAAGTAAAATAGTGCAACGGAAAAAATAAGATGGTGACTCTGAAATCGTGAACGCTGAAGCGGTTTTATCTTGAGTCTCCACAACAGCAACCATGCTGCTAGCAATCAATCGGCCGGCTATACAAAAACCTGGAATCTGCACAAAACTGCAGAAGAGTAGCATGAGCACACCACAACGGTGCTCAGTAAGTATCGAGACTAACCTCTCTGAAGTAGTGATGAGGACTAGTCAAGACACCCACTGGTCTAATAAATTAAACAGACATAAATATAGAAAATGTCACGACTCGAATCCCACCTTCAGGCCGTGATGGCGTCTAATGTTGAACCCGCTAGACAAGCCAATGTACCGGTTATTACCTTTATTTCTTTATTATTGACAATTGAAATAACAATAATAAACTAGAGCAATTTTAATTAAAAGTGCGGAAGATAAGAAATTCAACAACTTAAATAATAACTTTTTACGAACTTTCCATAAATACACCCCCAGAACTGGTACCACAATCTCACGGACAGTCTAAGATTTACTAAAAATAAAGGTCTGAAATAAAGGTGTACAGCTGTCTTGGAAATACATGAAAAGACATATAAGAAATGGGGATAAGAGGTGACGCCAAGGCCTGCGAACGTCAGTGGGACTACCTCAGAGTCGCCTGTGGACTAGAGGATACTCCCTCGATCAATATCCACTAGGTCCCGCGCTGTAATCTGCACAACATAAAGAAGTGCAGGTGTAGCATTAGTACAACTGACCCCATGTACTGAGTAAGTGCTAAGCCTAACCTCGGCGAAGTAGTGACGAGGCTAGGACACGTAAAATAACGAATACCTGTGTAGTTCAATAATATAATAAAGAAGTAATGACAAGAAATAAACAGTTAAGCACCAAATGGGGTTAACATGCTGGGGAAAAGGGCAACAATTCACTAAAATGACAGAACAAGATAGCAACTTAAATGTATAAATAATAGCAGGAATTAACAACTATGAACAAATAAATAAACAGAACGGCACGACATGTCCCCTCGTGCTATAACCTCACAAAACACTAGGCACAGAATGTCCCGTCGTGCATAAATAAATAATCACTCGGCACGGAATGTCCCCTCGTGCATAAATAATTAATCACTCGGCACGGAATTTCCCCTCGGCATAAATAAATAATCACTCGGCACGGAATGTCCTCTCGTGCATAAATAAATAATCACTCGACACGGAATGTTCCCTTGTGCATAACCTCACAAAAACACTCGGCACAAAATGTCCCCTCGTGCATAACATATATAAAAGCAACAATTTGACTTGAAAATTCAATATGAAATCTTAAATGTACAGAAATGTTCAACAAGAATTCTACCGTCCCGGCAAGGGACACAACTATGACCAATCTCACTCAGAAGTACAATTGAACAAATAATTTTCAACCGAACGAATAATCAATAATATTCTGCACCATGAATTACCCTCAATGCATAACTTCTAGAATGACAATTACTTCATAACACAGAGAATATCAATGAAAACTACATATATCGTAGAATTCGACTCACGGGCATGCTTGACAACAACATATAAGTACTCGTCACCCCACCTATGCGTTGGACATTGAATTATCACATAGCAAATAAGACTCAACACCTATTCCCTCAAGCTAAGGTTAGGCCAAACACTTACCTCGGCTCCAAGAATCCAAATCAAGTCTCTAGCACCGCATTTCTTCTCGAACCCGACTTCGAAACAATCGTTTCTAGACATAATCGACTCAATAATATCAATAAATGCTAAACAATTCAATTCCCAAGCATAATTATAGAATTCCCAACATTCTTCCAAAAAATCCAAAAATCGTCCCCGGGCTTGCTTGGTCAAAACATGAGGTTCGGACCAAAACCCGATCACCCATTTTCCCACGAGCCCAAATATATAATTTGTTTTGAAATCCGACCCCAAAACGAGGTCAAATTCCCAAATAATCAAAAAGCCCTAACTCTACCCAAAACCCCAATTTTTACCTTTTAATTCCAAGATTTTATGCCTAGAATCTAATAAATGTTGATGAAAATGGAAGAAAACAAGTTGAAGATCACTTACCTAAGAGGTTATGGTGAAGGAACTCTTCAAAGGTCGTCTATGGGTTTTGGAGAAGAAGAGGGTTTATGAATTTTTGTAAAATCCCGTAATGAATATTCTGTTTTTGACACTTAAAATAACTAGGCGTTTTTGGCCTATGCGATCGCGGAGAAGGAGCTACGATCGCATAGAGGACTATTTATTAAAACTATGCAATCGCAACTATACCTATGCGATCGCGTAAACACACTAGACACCAACAAATCCCATAAACACCAGAAATTTTTCTAAGTTTTGCACTCTGACACCTACCGGAAACTCACCCGAGCCCTCGGGGTTCAAAACCAATTATGCACACCACCTCAAAAACATCCTACGAACTTATTCGAGTAATCAAAACACCAAAATAACATCATAAACATTGAATTAAACCTCAAAATCTATAAAAATTCTCAAAACTTGTTAAACTTCCACTTTTCCGTTTTTAGTCCGATTCGCGTCAAACTAAGTCCATTTCTTACCAAATTTCACAGAAACTCATATAAAGCATATTGAACCTGTTCCGGGCTCTGAAACCATAATACGGGTCCAATAACACAGGTTTCACATCATATTTTATTTTCAAAAGCCTTTATATTTTTCAGAAAACAATTTTCTTTAAAAATTCATTTTTCGGACTTGGGACCTCGGAATTCGATTCCGGGAATACGCCCAAGTCCCATATTTTCCTACGGACCCTCTGGGACAGGCAAATCACGGGTCCGAGTCTGTTTACCAAAACTGTTGACCAAAGTCAACTTTATTCAAATAATTATTATAAAATCATCATTTTATCAATTTTCCACATAACGGCTTCCCGGCTACGCCCCCGGACCGTTCACGCACATTGAGGTGAGATAAATGGAGGCTTTCATGGCCTCAGAACACAGATTTAGTTAAAATTACACGGGATAACCTTTTGGGTCATCACAATCTCCACCTCTAAAACAAATGTTCGTCCTCGAACGGACATAGAAGGGTACCTGAATCGGGGAAAAGATTGTGATATCGGCTCCGCATATCGGACTCGGACTCCCAGGTAGCTGCCTCAACAAGCTGACCTCTCCACTGAACACGAACCAAAGGATAATTCTTCGATCTCAACTGACGAACCTGCCGAGCTAATATGGCTACTAGGTCCTCATCATAAGTCAAATCCTTGTCCAACTGGACACCGCCGAAGTGAAGCACATGAGAGGGATCGGCAATATACCACCGAAGCATATATACATGAAACACCGGGTGCACGGGTGATAAACTCGGTGGCAAGGCAAGTCTATAGGCCACCTCTCATACCTTGTCCAGAATCTCAAATGGACCAATGTACCTAGTGCTCAACTTGCCCTTCTTTCCGAACCTCATCACGGCCTTCATGGGCGACACCCGAAGAAATACCCGGTCTCCTATCATAAATGCCAAATCATGAACTCTGTAGTCTGCATAACTCTTCTGCCTAGACTGAGTTGTACAAAGTCTATCCCGAATGATCTTCACCTTGTCCAAGGCATCCTGGACTAACTCTGACCCCAACAATCTAGCCTCTCTCGGCTCGAACCACCCGACTGGAGACCAAAACCGCATACCATACAACGCCTCATACGGAGCCATCTGAATAATCGACTAATAGCTGTTGTTGTAGGCAAACTCAGCTAAAGGCAAGAACTGGTCCCATGAGCCTCCAATGTCAATGACACATGCCCGCAACATATCCTCCAAGATTTGAATAGTATGCTCGGACTGTCCGTCCGTCTGAGGATGAAATGATGTGCTCAACTCAACCCGTGTGCCCAACTTACGCTGAAATGCTCTCTAGAAATGGGAGGTAAATTGAGTACCTCGGTCAGATATAATGGACACGGGCACACCATGCAATCGAACAATCTCCCTCATGTAGATTTTTGCCAACTTCTCTGCCGAATACGAAACTGATACATGAATGAAATGTGCTGACTTGGTCAGCCTATCCACAATGACCCACACCGCATAAAACATCCTCTGAGTCAGTGGGAGTTCAACTACGAAATCCATGGTCATACGATCCCATTTCCACCCGGGAATCTCAATCTGCTGCATCAAACCACCGGGTCTCTGGTGCTTGTACTTAACCTGCTGACAGTTCAAGCACCGAGCTACATATGCTACAATATCCTTCTTCATCCTCCGCCACCAATAATGTTGCCGCAAGTCCTGATACATCTTTGCGGCGCTCGGATGTATGGAATACCGGGAACTATGGGCCTCCTACAATATCAACTCACGAATACCATCAACATCAGGTACACAAATACGACCCTGCATCATCAAAAATCCCTCATCATCAGTTGTGACCTACTTGGAACCTCTGTGCGGACCGTATCTCTAAGAACACATAAATGACAATCATCATACTTCTTGGCCCGAATATGATCATACAATGAAGAACGGGCCATAGTATGGGCCAAAACACTGCCAGTCTCAGAAACCTCCAATCTCACAAACCAGTTGGCCAAAGCCTGAACGTCAAAAGAAAGCAGTCGCTCTCCGACTGGTATATAAGCAAGACTACCCATGCTGGCTGACTTCCAACCCAAAGCATCGGCCACCACATTGGTCTTTCCCGGATGATATAAGATGGTAACGTCATAGTCCTTAAACATCTCTAACCATCTCCTCTGCCTCATATCCAACTCCTTCTGGTTGAACAGATTCTGTTAACTTTTATGATCTGTGAAAACCTCACATGGCACCCATACAGATAATGCCTCCAAATCTTCAACGCATGAACAATAGCTGCTAACTCTAAATCATGAACTAGATAGTTTTTCTCATGAACCTTCAACTGATGTGAAGCATAAGCTATAACCTTGCCATCCTGCATCAACACTGCACCAAGTCCAATCAATGAAGCATCACAATACACGGTATATGGCCCTGAAACTGTGGGCAAGACTAACACCGGTGCCATGGTCAAGGCTGTCTTGAGCTTCTGAAAGCCCACCTCACACTCATCTAACCACCTGAACTGGGCACCCTTCTGAGTAAACCTAGTAATCGGGGCTACGATAGATGAAAAGCCCTCCATAAATCGGTGATAATAACCTGCTAAGCCCAAGAAACTCCGAATCTCTGTAGCTGAGGTGGGTCTAAGCCAATCTCTGACTGCTGAAATATTCTTGAGATCCACCTGAATACCCTCTGCCGACACAACATGGCCCATAAATGCTACCGAACTCAAACAGAATTCACACTTAGAAAATTTGGCATACAACTGACTATCCCTCAGAGTCTGGAGGACGACTCGAAGGTGTTGCTCATGCTCCTCTCGGCTACTGGAGTAAATCAAAATATCATCAATGAAAACAATCACAAATGATCCCAAATAGGGCCTGAACACTCGATTCATCAACTCCACAAAAGCAGCGGGGGCATTTGTCAACCTAAATGACATCACTAAGAACTCATAATGCCCATACCGAGTGCGGAAGGCTGTCTCAGGGACATCGGATGCCCTAATCCTCAACTGATGGTAACCAGATCTCAAGTCTATCTTGGAAAACATTGTAGCACCCTGAAGCTGGTAAAATAAATCATCAATCCTCGACAAAGGATACTTATTCTGAATAGTAACCTTGTTCAACTGCCGGTAGTCAATACACATCCTCATTGAGCCATCTTTCTTTTTAACAAACAACACTGGGGCACCCCAAGGAGAAACACGAAGCCTAATAAAGCCTTTATCCAACAAATCCTGCACCGATCCTTCAATTGCTTCAACTCTAGCGGGGCCATCCGATACAACAGAGTAGAAATGGGATGAGTGCCTGGAGCCAACTCAATGCAAAAATCAATATCCCTGTCGGGTGGCATACCCGACAGGTCAGCAGGGAATACCTCTAGAAATTCACGAACAACAGGCACAGACTCCATAGGAGGAACCTCAGCAGTAGAATCACGAACATAGGCTAAATAGGCTAAACTCGACCATGTACCGAGCCTTCATATATGATAATCCTACCGAAAGAATGACTAGGAGTCCCTCTCCACTCCAAGCGAGGTACTCCTGGAAAGGCCAAGGTCACTGTCTTTGCATAACAGTCCAGAATAGCATGATAGGGAGATAGCCAATCGATCCCCAAAATAACATCGAAGTCAACCATATGAAGAAGCAAAAGATCTACCTGGGTCTCCAGAGCACCAATAACCACTAAGCATGAACGGTAGATTCGATCTACCACAATAGAATCACCCACTAGGGTAGACATATATACAGATGTACTCAGGGAATCACGGGGCATACTCAGATAAGGGGCAAAATATGAAGACACATAGGAGAATGTAGAACCCCGATCAAATAAAACCGAAACATCTCTGTTGCAAACTGAAACCATACCTGTGATTAGCATCAGAGGCCTCAGCCTCAGGCCTGGCAGAAATAGCATAGCACCGGTGCGGAGCCCTTCTAACCTGAACATCTCTGGGTCGACCTACTGCGGGCTGACCTCTACCTCTCGTGGTCTGCCCTCCACCTCTAACTGTATGGCCTCCACCTCTGGCACCTCGAACACAACCTCTAGCTAGCTGAGGGGGCAGGGGTGCACCTGGTGCGGGAATCATAGCACGAGAACCCTGATACTGAGAACCACCAGGACCTCAGGGGAAAAACCTTGAAATGTGCCCCACACCACCGCAAGTGAAGCAAGACCTCGGCTGCCGGGACTGCTGGCCGTGAAATTGTCCCTGTCGACCAGAATAACTACCCAGGAAGCTCTGAATTGGTAGTGCACTGATAGGAGCCGTTAGTGAACTGCGGGAAACCTGAAGTGCCGGCCGGAATGGCCTAGGAGGATGACCTCTGCCAAAGGAATCTCTGCCTCCAAACTGAATAGGCTGAAATGACGAGGTCTCTTGTCAGACCCCTGACTACTGCCCTGTGATAAGACCATCTCAATACGCCTGGCCACATCGGCCGCATCCTGAAAGGAGATATCAGTACTTGTCTCTCTGGCCATCTGAAGTCTAATAGGCTGAGCTAGACCCTCAATAAACCTCCTCACCCTCTCACGATCAGTGGGGAGTATCATGATAGCATGTCGGGCCAAAGTGATGAACCTGGTCTCATACCGAGTAACAGTCATAGATCCCTACTGGAGGCTCTCAAACTGCATTCAATAGTCCTCTCTCTGGGTGACTGGAAGAAACTTCTGCAAGAATAACTCGGAGAACTGAGCCCAAATCAAATGTGAAGACCCAGCTGGTCTGGTCAAGCAGTAGTCCCTCCACCAAGTCTTGGTGGTACGAGGAAGACGAAATGTAGAAAAATCGACCACATTGGTCTCTACAATGCCCATGTTCCAAAGAACCTCATAACAACTGTCCAAGTAATCCTGGGGATCCTCTGATGGTGCACCAGTGAAAGTAGTAGGGAATAACTTGGTGAACCGGTCTAGTCTCCATATGGCATCTGACGACATAGCTGCTGCTCCCCCAACTTCCGGTGCCACAATCCCTGGCTAAGCTACTCCAGCTGTCTGAGGTGCTGGAGTCTAGAACTGAGGAGCTAGCTGCTCTGGTGTGGGGGTAGCAGGTGTCTGGGTCCCTCCCCCAGCCAAAGAGACGACTAGTGCAGTAGCAAGAAGACCAGCCTGAGCCACGCTCTCCATAAGTCCCACTAAGTGGACTAGAGCGTCCTGAATTACCGGGGTGGCAATGAACCCCTCTGGTACCTGAGCTGCTCCAGCTGGAACTGTCTAAGCGGAATCTCCCCGGAAAACTCTACCTGAGGATCCTCCAGTGGGGCTGCTGCTCTGGGCTGAGCCCTGCCCCGGCCTCGGCCTCTAGCACAGCCTCGGCCTCGACCTTGGCCCCTCGTAGGAGTTTTGACAGGAGTATCGAGCTGCTGATCGGAACCTTGGAAGCACGCGTCCTCTCCATCTACGAGAGAGTAGAATAGAAACTCAATTAGTATTCAGAATTCAATTCGCACGATAGAGAATAATAGATGTGAAGTCATTCCTAACTTTGCAGCCTCTCGGGAATAATTACAGACATCTCCGTACCGATCCCTCAGACTCTACCAAGATTGTCCATGAATTGTGAGACCTAAGCAACCTAGTGCTCTGATACCAACTTGTCACGACCCGACATCCCACCTTCAAGCCGTGATGGCGTCTAACGTTGAACCCACTAGACAAGCCAACGTACCGGTTATTACCTTTATTTCTTTATTATTGACAATTTAAATAACAATAACAAACTAGAGCAATTTTAATTAAAAGTGCGCAACATAAGAAATTCAACAACTTAAATAATAAATTTTTACAAACTTTGCATAAATACACCCCCAGAATTGGTACCACAATCTCGCGGACAGTCTAAGATTTAGTAAAAATAAAGGTCGGAAATAAAGGTGTACAACTGTCTTGGAAATACATGAAAAGACAAATAAGAAATGGGGATAAGAGGTGATGGCAAGGCCAGCGAACGTCAGCATGACTACCTTAGAGTCGCTTGTGGACTGAAGGATACTCCCTCGATCAATGCCCAATGGGTCCGGCGATGTAATCTGCACTACATAAAGAAGTGCAGGTGTAGCATCAGTACAACCGACCCCATGTACTGAGTAAGTGCCGAGGCTAACCTCCGCGAAGTAGTGACGAGGCTCGGACACGACAAATAACGAATACTTGTGCAATTCAATAATATAATAAAGAAGAAATGACAAGAAATAAACAGTTAAGCACCAAATGGGGTTAACATGCTGGGGAAAAGGGCAACAATTTACTGAAACGATAGAACAAGATAACAACTGAAATGTATAAATAGCAGCAGGAATTAACAACTCTGAACAAATAAATAAACAGAACGGCACAACATGCCCCCTCGTGCTATAACCTCACAAAACACTCGGCACGGAATGTCCCCTCGTGGATAAATAAATAATCACTAGGCATGGAATGTCCCCTCGTGCATAAATAAATAATCACTCGGCACGGAATATCCCCTCGTGCATAAATAAATAATAACTCGGCACGGAATTTCCCCTTGTGCATAAATAAATTATCACTCGGCACAGAATGTCCCCTCGTGCGTAACCTCACAAAAACACTCGGCACGGAATGTCCCCTCATGCATAAAATATATAAAAGCAACAATTTGACAGGAAAATTCAACAATAAGAAACCTTAAATGTACAGAAATGTTCAACAAGAATTCTATCGTCCCGGCAAGGGACACAGCTATGACCAATCTCACTAAGAAGTACAACTCAACAAATAATCCTCAACCGAACGAATAATCAATAATATTCTACATCATGAATTACCCTAAATGCATAACTTCCAGGATGACAATTACTTCATAACACAAAGAATATCAATGAAAACTACATATATCATAGAATTCGACTCATGGGAATGCTTGACCACAACATATAGGTACTTGTCACCCCACCTATACGTTGGACATGGAAATATAACATAGCAAATAAGACTCAACACCTATTCCCTCAAGGTAAGGTTAGGCCAAACACTTACCTCGACTCCAAGAATCCAAATCAAGCCTCTAGCACTGCTTTTCCTCTCGAATTCGACTCCGAAACAATCGTATCTAGACATAATCGACTCAATAATATCAATAAATTCTAAACAATTCAATTCCCAAGCTTAATTTTAGAATTCCCAGCATTCTTCCCAAAAATCCAAAAATCGACCCCGGACCCGCTTTGTCAAAACACGAGGTTCGGAAAAAAACCCGATCACCCATTCCCCCACGAGCCCGAATATATAATTTATTTTAAAATCCGACCCCAAAACGAGGTTAAATTCCTAAATAATCAAAAAGTCATAACTCTACCCAAAACCCCGATTTCTACCTTTTAATTCCATGATGTTAGGCCTATAATCTAATAAACATTGATGAAAATGGAAGAAAACAAGTTGAAGATCACTTACCTAAGAGGTTATGGTGAAAGAACTCTTCAAAGGTCGTCTATGGGGTTTGGAGAAGATGAGGGCTTATGAATTTTTGTACAATTCCGTAATGAACATTCTGTTTTTGAAACTTAAAATAAATGGATGTTTCTAGTGATCGCATTGAGGACTGTTTATTTAAACTATGCGATCGCGAAGAAGCATGTGCGATTGTACAGCTCTACAGACCGAACCCTAGGCGATCGCAGACCACTAGGTACGGTCGCACTATGCCTCTACTAGCCCCCACAACTCTCCTATATCTGTGCTGTCGCAGATCCACCTATGCGATCGCATAGAGTAACTAACCCCTCCCCCTCCTCAAAGCTATATGATCGCAACTATACCTATGCGATCGCCTAGTGTAACACACCAGACACCAGCAAACAGCATAAACACCAGAAATTTTCCTAAGTTTTGCACTCTGACACCTACCCGAAACTCACCCGAACTCTCAGGGTACAAAACCAATTATGCACACCACCTCAAAAACATCCTACGGACTTATTCGAGTAATCAAAACACCAAAATAACATCATAAACATTGAATTAAACCTCAAAATCTATAAAAATTCTCAAAACTTCTTAAACTTCCAAATTTCACAGATAACTCATATAAAACATATTGAACCTACTCCGGGCTCCGGAACCATAATACGGGCCCGATAACACATGTTTCACATCAAAATTCATTTTCGAAAGCCTTTGTATTTTTTAGAAAACAATTTTCTTTAAAAATTCATTTCTCGGACTTATGACCTCGGAATTCGATTCCGGGCATACGCCCAAGTTCCATATTTTCCTACGGACCCTCCGGAACGTCAAATCATGGGTCCGGGTCCGTTTACCCAAAATTTTGACCAAAGTGAACTTTATTCAAATAATTATTATAAAATCATCATTTTATCAATTTTCCACATAATGGCTTCTCGGCTATGTGCCCGGCCCGCGCACGCACATCAAGGTGAGATAAAAGGAGGCTTTCATGGCCTCGGAACACAGATTTAGTTAAAGTTACACGGGATGACTTTTTGGGTCATCACAGAAAATGGCAGAATATGACTTTTATCTAATGACTACACAATATAGCAAACAATAGAACAACTACAGTGCAGAAGGAAAAACACCAAACAACAACGGAACAACATAATAATACACAGAAGAATGGACGAGAATCAAGCCAAAAATGGCAAACCACAATACGGTAAGAACAAGTAGTAAGTCAACACTGCAATAATTTCCACATCAGGCCTTAGCAACCCACCTCAAATAAATTGCTTAAAACTTCGAGCGTAAACCTTTCAAACCCAAGCTCATATTTAAAGCTTTAAATATAATCATTTCAAATAGAATATTTCCTTTGAAATATACTTCCTCCGAAGATACCCAAGCTCATATTTAAAGCTTTAAATATAATCATTTCAAATAGAATATTTCCTTCGAAATATATATATATATATATATATATATATATACACATATATGTATGTAACACTGCAATAATTTCAACATCAGGCCTTAGCAACCCACCTCAAATAAATTGCTTAAAACTTCGAGTGTAAACCTTTCAAACCAAGCTCAAATTTAAAGCTTTAAATATAATAATTTTCTTCAAGGTAAATGTCTTTCAACTTTACTTTTCAATAAATATCTTTCAAAAATAGTTTTCTTCAAGATAAAACAATCGGGATTTTGTCCCGTAGTTCAGAATTAGTCATGCAGTACAAGGGGGATCTCCCAGAATACGTCCGTAGTCCCCAAAAGAAAATATACAGTGTGGAGGGGTTTCCGCAAATACGTCTGTAGTCCCCAAAAGTAAATGTGCATTACAGGGGGGATCTCCCAGAATACATTCGTAGTCCCAATATAAATATGCAGTACAGGGGGTTTCTCCCTGAATACGTCCGTTGTCCCCAATTTAAATATGCAATGCAGCCAATAGAGAGAACAACTAGAACATAACAGAAAAACATTGTACATTGCCACAACAAACACAAACCAACAAAAGACAGAATTGCAAAGTGCAACGAGTAAATCAATGCAAGAACTTAAATCATAAGAACAAGACAACTCACTCATAAGAAATAGCCACTGAAAGGAATGCCAAGCACAAGGAGTAACAGTGCAACGAGGGAAAACAAAACAAAACATAGCAATGATTCACAATATTCCAGTTCACAACAGGAAGTCAACAGGAGTCAAGGAAATTCCAAATACGGGCAAGTCGACAAAGGTGTTGGTTATCAAAATTCCTTTTTAAGGTTGAATAATTATGCGAGATTTTCCACAATCCAAATAAAGGTAAGCAGCTAAAGATAATCACAACTTCAATTACAACTAAACAATTTTAGTTAAGTCAATTAAGATAAAATAAACAACAAAGAGAAACTAAAGGAAGTAATTCTACTTTAAGCAGGAATAGATGAAACTAGCAACTAGGAACTCAGTTATCTATTCCTGCTTAAAGTACACTCGTCACCTCGCGTACATGGGCTACAATCAACATAGAAGACTCAAATCCTAAGGATTAGCTCCCCTACCCAGTACTCTAAAATGAACTTCTGGTGCGAAAAGACTTCCGGATGGCTCAAATCCAACTAGAGCAACTTCAAAACACACATAAATCATATAAGGAACTATTCTGAATAATAAAGTTTCGATCTTTACAAAAATATAAAAATCAACCCAAAAGTTGACCCCTGGGCCCCCACCTTGTAACCCGGAAAATTTTTACAAAATCAGAATACCCTTTCAGATATGAGTTCAACCATGCAAATTTTATCAAATTCCGATACCATTTGGTCCCTCAAATGATGATTTTTCATTTTAGAAATTTCCTTTCAAAACCAACATTTTCCTCAACTCAAAACACAAATTAAATGATGAAAATAAAGATAAAACCATGGAATATATTTAATTCTAGTTTAAGAACACTTACCCAATCGAATTTTGTTAAATACCCATAAAAAATTGCCAAGAACCGAGCTCTTGAAGTCAAACTGTGATAAAAATGACTTAACCCTTGATTTTAAAAACTTATAATCTGTCCAGGATTATAACGAATCGCAAAGAAGAAAAAATGAACTGCTCAATTGTACTATGCGAACGCGGAGAAGGAGAGCATGACAACTATGCAAACGCGTAGGGTAGAAGGCGAACGCGAAGGAGAAAGTTAGGCTGCCCAGAAAAGAACCTTCGCGAATGCGAGGGGCATGATGTGAATGCGAAGAACCTCCAAGATGCCTCATCATGAACGCGTAAGAGCAGACGCGAACGCGGACGAGGAAACTAGCTGACAGATATCAGCAGTGAAAAATAGGAGAAAATTGACCTGAAGCCTATCTGAAACACACCCGAGACCCCGTCTAAATGCACAAACAAGTCACATAACCTAACACGGACTCACGCGAGGTCTCGAATCAAATAACACAACGCCAAAACAATGACTCATACCATGAATCAAACTTATGAACTTTCAAATCTTCAAACTTCTAAACTTGTGCCGAAACTTATCAATTCAACCCGGAATGTAGCCAAATTATGCAGACAAGTCCCAATTGACATCTAGAAGCTACTCCAACTCTCAGAATCACATTCCAACCCGGTATCTCCAAAAGTCAACTGTGGTCAAACTTTTTCATTTTCCAAACTTCAAATTTTCCAACTTTTGCCGAATTACCTCAAATTACTCTACGGACCTCCAAAACAAATTCCGGATGCGTGCCTAAGTCTAAAATCACCATACGAAGCTGTTGAGATTACCTAAAACTCATTCCGAGGCCGTTTACACAAAATTCAAACCTCCAGTCAAATTCCATCGCTTAAGCTTCCAAAATTGAAATTTTCCTTCCAATTCGGCTCCGGATCATCCTGTAACTGAATGCAACCACGCACGCAGGTTGATATACACAATGTGAAGATGCTCAAGACCTTATTTCACTAAACGGTGCTTAAATTCTCAAAACGACCGGTCAGGTCGTTATAGTTTCATCGTTGTCTCTTTAAGCATAAATGGTACCACATTAAACAAATGAACTTCAGTTTCTGTTTTGATTGAAGCATTCGATTTGTATTGCAATTAAGGAGCTATAGCAAAAAGAATCATTGAATTTGGACATCGTATGAGGAAGTTATGCTAATTTTATTGTCGGAGAAGAGAGCTGGTGCTGGTGTTCCGCAGATGCCGGGGAGCTGCAGGTGCACAAAATGGTCCGCAAATGAGGATTTTACAGCTGGAAATGCGCAGGTGCGGGTATTTTGGTCGCAAATGTGAAAATCGCAGAGTATAACAAAATCATACCGCGTCATTTTAGTATTTTGAGCATATCTTGAGTTCTAGAGCTCCGATTGAGGTGATTTTCTCGGCGTTCTTCTCGTCTTTTCATGGGGGTCAGTATCTAAGTATAATTTTTGTATTTTAATATTGTTACAAAAGTTCTTTTTTTTTCAATCAATCGATGTTTTGATTGGACAATTGGGGGTTTTTATCGAAAAGTTTTCTAAAGATAATAATTGGGTCTAAACATCGATTTGGTATCGGAATTTGATAAAATTAGTATGGTTGGATTCGTAATTGAATGGGTGTTCGAAATTTATAAATTTTGTCGGGTTCCGAGGTATGGGCGCGGGGTCGACTTTTGGGTCGATTTCGAGATTTTTATAAAGGTTGAGACTTTATGATCCAGAATAGTTCCTTATAAGTTTTATTTGTGTTTTGAAGTTATTTTGACCCGAGGAGTTCATTTTAGAGTACCAGGTTGTCTTATTTGAGGTAAGTATCTTGCCTAACCTTGCGTGGAGGAATTACCCTTTAGGATTTGAGTCTTCTGTGTTAATTGTAGCCCGTGTACGTGAGGTGAAGAGTGCGTACTTGGACTTATTTGTAGGAGGTTGGCCTTTTTAAGATTCTTAGGTCCTCATATTCCTTGTGTAAGAAGTTGTAATTGTTATGGTTGAGTTCCTGATTATTAGTTTCATCTCTATCTGCTTAAATTAGAACTACTTACTATTAGATTCCCTTTATTGCTTATTCGACCATAATTGACTTAACTGAAGATTTTACCTCTTCTACAATTATGCTATATTTTTCTTCATAAACTACCTATTTAACTAAAATAAGTATTATCTCGCCCTATAATTGTTTAGTAGTAATTTGAGTTATGATTATTTTAGCTGCTTACTCTTATTTGGATTGTGGAAAATCTCTCATAATTGTTCAACCTTAAAAGGAATTTAGATAACCTATTGTCGACCAGCCAGTATTTGGAATTTCTTGACTTGTGTTGACTTCTTGTTGTTGACTTGAATATTGTGAAATAGTTGCTACATTTTGTTTTGTTTTTCCTTGTTACGTCGTTTCTCTTTGTGCTTGACATTTATTTTCAGTGGCTATTCCTTGTGAGTGAGTTTTACCGTTCTTGTGATTTAAGTTCTTGTATTGATTTGCTCGTCGTACTTTGCATTTCTGTCTTTTGTTGCTTTTGTACTTGTTGTGGTAATGTACGATGTTTTTGTCATGTTATAGTTGTTATATCTGTTGGTTGAATTGCATATTTAAATTGGGGACTACAGAAGTATTCTGGGAGATCCCCCCTGTACGACATATTTAAATTGGGGACTACTAGCGTATTCTTGGAGATCCCCTCTGTACTGAATATTTAAATTTGGGACTACAGACGTATTCTGGGAGATCCCCCATGCACTGCATAAACATCTAGAACTACGGTACGGGATCCTGATAGATTTATCTTGAAGAAACTATGTTTGAAAGATAGTTATTGAAAAGTATATTTGAAAAGCACTTATCTTGAAGAAAACTATTTTGAAAGACTATTATTTGGAAAGGTATATTTTAAAAACTTTTTATGTTGAAGAAAACTATGTTTGAAGGACATTTACTGGAAAAGTATATTTGACAAGCATTTACCTTGAAGAAAACTATGTTTAAAGGACATTTATATTCTATTAAATGTATATTTCAAAGTAAATTTTCTATTTGAAAGGATTATATTCTTAAGGCTTCAAATATTAAAAATCTTGCGAGTGGAAGTTTACACTTGGGATCTTGACGAGTTTATTGGAATTGTTGGCTAAGGCCTGATGTGGAAATTATTGTAATGCTGAGTTTCTACTTGTTCTTACTGTATTGTTGTCTATGAATTTGGGTTGTGTTCCCGTCCATCCTTCTGTGTATTATTATGATGTTCCATTGTTATTTGCTGTTTTTCCTTCCTCATTGTAGTTAATATGTTGGTAACTATATTGGGTCGTCATTAGATAGGTGTCATGTTTGGTCATTCTTATATTTATGAATGTTTAGCTTTATTAGACCAGTGGGTGTCTTGACTAGTCCTCGTCACTACTTCATTGAGGTTAGTCTTGATACTTACTGGGCAGCGCTGTGGTGTGCTCATACTACACTTTTGTACATTTTTGTGCAGATTCCAGGTTTTGCATAGCCTGTCGATCGACAGTTAGCAGCGCGGTTGCTGTTGTGGAGACTCAAGGTAAAACTGCTCCGGCATTCGTGAGTTTCAGAGTCACCGTCTTATTTTTTGTTCATACACTGTTGTACTTCTTTCAGAACAGTGGTAATTAGGAGTTATAGTGTAAACTTCTATAAAGCTCATGACTTGTACTTATCGGGTTTTGGGAAGACGTGTAATGTGTAGAGATTTATTTCAAAAAGCACTTAAAAGATTCTTATATTATAATTGATGTTTGTTAACAATAGGCTTACCTAGTCCTTAAGAATAGGTGCCGTCACGATACCCAACGGAGGGAAAATTGGTTCGTGACAATAATCTATATATTTGTAAAAGAAATATATATTTTGCATTCTCTACGACCACTCTTGATAGTGTGGCTATAGAGTGTTGACAAAGGTGTGGCTTGTACAGTCAGGAAGACAACATTTCATAAGTGTTTCTCTAGGTAACAAAGGCCACGCTTCAAAAGTATAGTTGTAGGGTCAGAAAAGAGTTTCCATAAGGGGTATACACAAAGCGTGGCCTTTGGTCATTATAAAGCGTTGCTTTAGAGCAAAGGTTACGCTTGTTTAGGCCACCCTTGGAAAAGTATTTCCTTAGGTCAAACAGTGTGGCCTTTTACCAAATGCCACACTTTTTTGTGGTTTAAGCCACACGTTTTCAGGGTGGTTAAAGGCCTAATATGTTGTAGTCCCCCACACAAGGTTAGGAAAGATACTTACCTCGAATCGCTCAACTCAATACAAAACCACGCTCTTGCCATGAGTATCCAACTCCGGATGGTACAAATCTGATCAAATAAATTGCATAATGTAAATAATACTACTTGTAACTACTTTAGCTAATGAATTCGAAACTGAGGCAAGAAAATAGGAAAAACGTCCAAAAAGCCTCCCTAGGCCCACGTCTCGTAATCGGGTAAAAATCACATATTATGAACTCCCATTCACTCACGAGTCTAACCATACCAAATTTACTCAAATTCAATACCAAAAACTCGATCAAAACCCCAAAATTCGGCCTAAGAATTTTTCTCAAATCTTCTCCAATTTTCCACTCTAAATCAATAATTTCATGTTGAAATTAAAGACATAATCATGGGAATTAACCAAATCTAGTTAAGAATCACTTACCCCAAAAACCCACGCAACAATCTCTCCAAAAATCGCTTTCTATCGAGCTCCCAATTAAATTTTGTGATATGAACTCAAAACCCTCGTTTTTTGAACTTTAAATTCTGCCCAAGTGTTCCTTCTTCGCGTCGCGGGCCATCTAACGCTTTCCCGATGAAAAAAACTCTCAAAAGTCATTTCCAAACTCTTCTCAGACAGCTTGTAGATAATGGCCATAACTTTTGCTACCAAACTCCAACTGACAAATAGTTTAATGTTTTGAAAACTATACACCAAGATATACAACTTTAAATGTTTTACTCATTGTCCAATTCCCTAATGATTTTGAGATATAAGCTGCCAAATTCAGCTCCGTGCAACACAAATCACTTCTTCATCTTCCTGCACAGTCTGTAGTGTACCAGACTTAACTTTTTGTACACAAATTCAAATGCTAAATGGTATAATTTTCTTACAATTAGACGCAAAGGGCTACAACTTTAGTTTTTGGATCATCATGAACTCCTTATAGATTGTGAGATATGAGCCTCCAAAGTTAGACGTGCGTAACAGAGATTTTCTTGTTCATGAACGCGAGGATCTCTTCGCGAACACCAAGAACAAAGTCCATGAAGCCAAATCCTTCTTCGCGAACGCGAGAGGATCCTCGAGAACATGAAGAACAACACCAGACACCAGCATCAACTGTGGCAAAACTGCCAAAAAGATCCGAAACCATCCCGAAACACACCCGAGGACCCCAGGGCCCCGTCCAATCACACAAACCAGTCCCATAACATAACACGGACCTGCTCGAAGCCGCAAATCACCTCAAACCACATCGAAATCATGAATCACACCCCAATTCAAGCCTAATGAACTTTATAACTTCAAAATTCTACATTTGATGTCTAAATCTATCAAATCACGTCCGATTAACCTCACATTTTGCACACAAGTCGCATTCGACATTACGGACCTACTTGAATTTCCAGAATCAGAATTCGACCCCGATATCAAAAAGTCCACTTCCAATCAAACTTCTAAAAAACCTTCAAAATTTCTAACTTCCGCAAAATTGCCTCAAATTACTCTATGGACCTCCAAATCCTAATCTAGATGCACGCCTATGTCCAAAATCACCATACAAAGCTGCTCACATCATCCAAAACTTATTTTAGAGCCGTTTATACCAAAGTCAAATTCTGGCCAAATTCTCACCACTTAAGCTTCGTAAAATAAAATCTTCCTTCCAATTCGACTCCGAATCATCCGACAGCTGAATTCAACCATGAACGCAAGTCGATATACATAATATGAAGTTTTTAAAGACCTTACACCATTGAACGAAACTTAAATTCTCAAAACGACCGGTCGGGTCGTTACATTCTCCCCATCTTAAAAGAAACGTTCATCCTTGAACGTGTAAAAAATCGCCTCGAAGTCTCCGAATCACTGAGGCACACTTCCAACATACACCCGCGGGTGATCCCACATCACCACAATCTACATAAGCTGGATGACACCATCTCAACTGCAATTTAGCCTTCCTACCAGCACCGATAATCCTTATACCTCAATTTCTCACCTTCTACTCATTTCCAAAAGACTTGATCCTAAATCCATATCCGGCATCAGCTTCAACCAGGTGCATCAACTCATGCCTACACCCACAAGGTACAACCACACAATATAACACACCACACATAAGCCCATAATAACACTTCTGATCACAATCGCTGCCGAAATTATCCCAGCACTAGCTACTAGCCTCATGTCTGATAGACTCTATTTCAAACCTCCATAACACTGACAATGATGCAAGAAGCATGAATAACTCATAATTAGACACCCGAATCATCAAGCCATAATTAAAATCATCGGGCACACACCCCGCAAGCTAAAACTCAAGAAGCATAGGACGAAAATGACTGACTATGAAATGAGAAACACATAAGGAAACTATCAAACAAGGTTTACATGCACAACTCTCTACTAGTAATAACTTATAAAGCAATATAACAAGGAAAGAGTTAAAGTATATGAACAAATCGCAAAGGTCCCATCATGATATAACTTCTATCGCGGTACACAGCTCGGTTCGAACACATCAAATCTCATGAAATCATGAGGGTCTCTCCCTCAACTCTAAATCACCGATCGAATATATATCGTACCAATTGAAATCTCCTACTACTCTGCTCTGCCAAAAAAAATCACAACACTAGCTCAACTCTCACCCCGGTACAGTATCAGATCAGAGCTCTTAACAAAAATAATCAGGAAAAACCACATCAAGCTTACCATGATGAACAATGACTTCTATTCTCATCACTCTCAATGCTGAATAAAAATAATGATAAACACGGGCTACCTCTCGTAGAATCTCCCAACAGGAGAAAACACGAAAATAGAGAGCAAAGCATGAAACTCACTCATAAATGAAACAACAAATAAGGGATTCGTCCTGACCAGCAGAACTATAATGAAATAAAAATGGTTACCCTCTGTAACAGATCAAACCATACCTATATGATAATATCTGGAACAACAGCCTCCTGCCTACTATATGAAACACCTCAACGGACCGGGCCTCCCCCTCTTGGGTGCCCTCTACCCACCTAAATAACTCGTTGTGGCACACCTTCCCGAAGCCTAGGACAATCTCTCACCATGTGGCTGATATCTCCACATTCAAAGAAACCTCTCTGCTGACGTGGCGGTAGAAACTACGACGTACGAGAAGCTCTGAGACCCATGAACACCTGAAACACTGCGTGAAGCCTGAAGTGAAAACTGAACTGGGTCACCCACAAAACCTCTACCATGTCATACCCTACCTCCAAAATAAGGACAAGCGGATCTCTCCGGTCCACGAGGCCTCCTTGCCTCCTTTAACTCTCTCTCTTAGTCTCGCCAGTCCTCTCTCTCCCGGTCGCACATGCCCTCTAACCGGCGAGCGATCCTTACCACCTGTTGAAACGAGGCATTAGACTCCAACTCTCAAGTCATGCTGAACCGAATATCATGTCTGAGCACCAAAATGAAAATATGGACTTGCTCTCTAACCATAGAGACCAAGGCAGGTGCATGTCTGGCCAAATCACTGAATCTGACAGCATACTCAAATATTGACATAGAGCCCTGACGCAACTGCTCAAACTTTAGGCGCCATGCATCCCAAAGAGAAAGAGGTACAAACATTCTAAAAACATCTCTGAAAACTGAGCCCATGTAAGTGAAGCTGCATCGGTCTGGCTACCGAACTCATATGCCCGCCGCCATTGATAAGCCGCTCCGTTAAGCTCAAACTTTGTAAAAGCAACCCCACTCGTCTCAACAATATCCATAGTGCGGAGGATGCTATGGCACTCCTCCAGTAAACCCTATGCACTCTCTGAAGTCAAACCACTGAATATGGGAGTGTTATATCTCTTGAACCTTGCAAATCTAAGCTTCCCTTCCTCGGATGTTGTTGCTCTGACCATGAGCTGAACTGGAATAACTGGCTATGTCACCATGACACCTAGGACCTAACCAATGTGAACTCGGTGCTTTGGAGTGTGAGTGACGGGAGTCTGGGCTCCTCCTCCGGCCTGTGAAGTAGCTGGTACAACCGGAATCAACCTCGGCTGAACCAATGCACCAAACATGCTCAGGAACTGTGGTAAAGTCCCCTGAAGTCCGGGGGTAACAGCAAGCGCCTACAATACTTACCCCCCAACTTGAACTACCAGCGGCTCCTCAACTGCTGCCCTGATAGGTGCCTTAGCTACGGCACATGCTCCTCGTCGGCCTCTGCCTCTGACCCTAGCGACTTCTGATCTGGGGGTAACATCATCAGGAACCGCAGCTCGTGTACTCACTATTTGTGAGAGAATGAAATGATAAATTTCGAACTACAAGATCAATGAACTCGCACGATAGGAATTAAGGAAGTGAAATTGTCCTAATAGTTCTGTAGCCTCTCGAAGATAAGTACACAGGTCTCCGTACTGATCCAAAAGCCTCTACTAAACTCGCTTCTGACTCATAGCACCTATGAACCTAGAGCTCTAATACCAACTTGTCACGACCCAATTTTCCCTCCGTTGGGTATCGTGATGGCACCTAGTCTTAGGGACTAGGTAAGCCTAACTTTTTTTTGTATAACAACAAGAATTAAGTAAAATCTAATAGTTTCAATATGGAAACCTTTACATAAATTTACCATTTCCCAAAATTGATAGTACAAGTCATAAGCTCTACAAAGTTTGCTACAACTTCTAAATACTACTGTTTGGGAATTAGTAAAAATAGTTGAATACAATATAAGAAGGTGACTCCAAAGCCTGCGAACGCAGCGGCAGGTTTACCTTGAGTCTCCTCGGCAAGGATCTGCATAGCTACTAACTATCAATACCTGGATATACACAAGAATGTGCAGTAGTGTAGTATGAGCACACCACAGCGGTGCCCAGTAAGTATCAAGACTAACCTCGGTGAAGTAGTGACGAGGACTAGTCAAGACACCCACTAGTCTAATAAACTGAACAAGCATACATATAGGAATGATGGAACACGGCATCTATCTAATGACTACACAATAGGGCTAACAACATAACAACTACAATAAGGAAGGAAAATAACTAATAACAACAGAACACCATAATAAGACACAGAACGATGGACGGGAACACAACCCAAATTCGAAAGTCAGAATACAGTAAGGGCAAGTAGTAACTCAGCACTGCAATATTTTCCACATCACGCCTTAGCCAACAACCCCAATAAATTAGTCAAATGCTTCAAATGTAAACTTCCACCCGTAAGTTCTTATATTGGAATCTTTAAAATAGGATCTTTTTCAATAGGAAATTCTTTTGAAATATACTTCTTTCGAATATAAATTTTCAAATAAATATCATTCAAACATAGTTCTTTCAAGATAAATGCTTTTCCAATATACTTTTCAAATAATGTATTTCTAACACAGTTTCTTCAAGATAAATGCTTTTCGAATATACTTTTCAAATAATGTCTTTCAAACATAGTTTCTTCAAGGTAAATGATTTTCAAGTACAACTTTTAAAGTAAATATCCTTCATGTATAGGTCACCATGTGACATCCAAGCATAGAAGATTAATAGATCTGATCACAGATAAATCAACATGGGGATCTACTGGGATCTCGACCCGTTGTCCCGAACTTATTATGTAGTATAGGGGGATCTCCCAGAATGCGTCCGTAGTCCCAAAATAAATATGCAATGCTAGGAGATCTCGTGGAATACGTCTGTGGTCCCAAATAAACATGTAGTATAGGGGAATCTCCTGGAATACGTCTGTAGTCCCAAACATCCACGCAAGAATCTCGCTAAAAAACGCCTTCTATCGAGCTGCAAATTAAATTTTGTGAAATGAACTCAAAACCCTCTTTTTTGAACTTTAAATTCTTCCCAGGTGTTCCTTCTTCACGTTCATGGGTCACTCATCGCGTTCGTGATGAACAAAAGCTCTCAAAAGCCATTTCCAAACTCTTCTCAGACAGTGTGTAGTATAATGGCCATAACATTTCGTAAAAAACTCCAAACGACAAATGGTTTAATATTTTGGAAACAATATACCAAGATCTACAACTTTAATGTTTTGGTCATCGTCCAATTCCCTATAGATTATGAGATATAAGATGCGAAAGTCAGCCTTGTGCAACACAAATTTCTTCTTCATCTTCCCGTAGCAGACATAACATTTTGTGCACAAATCCAAATTCTAAATGGTTTACTTTTCTGAAAACTAGACACAAAGGGCTACAACTATTGTTTTTGGATCATCTCCCAATTCCTTGTAGATTATGAGATATGAGCCTTTAACATCAGACATGCGCAATAGAGATTTTTTTCTTCGCAAACGCGAGGATTCTTTTGAGAACGCGAAAAACAAAGCCCCTGAAGCCAAATCCTTCTTCGCAAACGCGAGAGGATCCTCGCGAACGTGAAGAACAACACTAGACACCAGCATCAACTATTGCAAAACTGCCCAAAATGATCTGAAACACACCCGAGGCCCCTGGAGTCCCGTCCAGTCACACAAACCAGTCCCATAACATAACACAGACCTTCTCGAAGCCGCAAATCACCTCAAACCACATCGAAATCATGAAGCGCACCCCAATTCAAGCCTAATGAACTTTAGAACTTCAAAATTCTACATTCGATGTCTAAACCTATCGAATCACGTCCGATTGACCTCAAATTTTGCACACAAGTTGCATTTGACATTACAGACCTACTTCAACTTCCAGAATCAGAATCCAACCCAGATATTAGAAAGTCCACTTCCGGTCAAACTTGTCAAAAACCTTCAAATTACTATTTTTCGCCAAATCGCCTCAAATTACTCTACGGACCTCCAAATCCTAATCCAGATGCATGCCTAAGTACAAAATCACCATACTAAGCTACTGACATCATCCAAAAAAATTTCCGGAGACGTTTACACCAATGTCAAATTCCGGCCAAGTTCTTACCGCTTAAGATTCAAAAAATAAAATCTTCCTTCAAATTCGACTCCGAATCATCCAGTAGCTGAATTCAACCATGCATGCAAGTCGATATACATAATATGAAGTTTTTCAAGACCTTACACTGCTGAACGAAACTTAAATTCTCAAAACGACTGGTCGGGTCGTTACCGGAACCTACCAATATGCTTTTTTCATTATTGTCATGATCTTGCACAACCAACATGACAAATTCCTTGAAATTCTTCTGTTAGACTTTCACGAACACTCTAAATCACTGAAACATTCACATACTCGACCTCTTACTGGATAGTCAGTATAATTCTTTGCAGAAACTTCGTCAACCACTTGACTGTCGGTCTGCTCACAGGAGATAACCCACCTGTGGAAATTACACGCTGACATTTTCCAACGTCGCTACACGGGGTACGATCACTATGACATCAATAACCCACCCCAAACCCGTGCTCATTCACCAACGGAACCAGTCCGCTCACTTTTTGTGGACATCAACTACATGTGTGACAATATCTTCCGATTCAAAGTTATATTGCATCCTTCTCCATACCAAGAAACTCCTTTCTGTTGCACCCAATCTCCTGCCATATAATAGCCAATATTTCAAATTATGCTCGTGGACTCAATCACCGTCCACTAAAATTCCCAAATCACTCTAAACTTTGCTCCATGTGTGTGGTTACCCTGCCACTGAATCCAGATGCTACTCCGCCACTTTCCCACTTTGGTCCACCTCACTCCTTTAAGAGACTACTCTACTTCCGTTTCTAACACCTAGCCTTCCAGAAATTTAACCACCTTCTTACACTTCCCACATGTCCTTCTTCATCCTTTGCTGCCCAGATGTTGCCTCAAATCAATATCTATCTCTGTAGCACTTGAACCGATGAATTGATACTAACTTCCACCCTTTCCGAAGACCTTCTTTCTCGAGCCGTCAACATTAAAAATACCCATTCAACCCTGAACCACTGCACCCCTCGATCTATGACAGCTGCTCCTCACATACTATCTCTCAATATCCTGCCCTAAAGGCCATTTGTAGAATATCATAACACCGGCGATCTTAACACAATCAATCGAGGTCGACGACACCATGTCGCAGATGAAAATTACACCACACTTGAAAGCACCAAGTCTCATTACCCTATTAACCCAAATCATAACATTTATAGTACGGTTGCCTTTCCTCCGTAGGAAATAAAATACCCACTCTCCGAATCGTGCTCTGAGTAGACCTCCTTTCAAGTCATTCACTACCCCGACACATGGGCAAGCATTCAACCATCACATCACTTACTGTGTGATAAGCGTTCATGAGCATCATCAGAACCAGTGCATAGCCTTAAATCTCTCAGAAGTACAACTAGGGAGCTGAAATGACAGAACATTCTTTCTGCAAGGAGATGACAGTAGCCCAAACAACTACGTAGGGAGAAGCATCCCGTACCACATCTGTAGTACCATTACAATTCCTTATTTCCCGATTTATAACAAAAGCTTCACGTCCCATAAGATTGAATGGAAAGGAAATGATGGAATAAGCCTCAAAGGAATCAAACCGCACGATGATGAATCAAGAAGGGAAGTGCTCCCAACAGCTTTGTAGCCTCTCGAAGATAAGTACAAACTTCTTCGTACCGATCCGTAAGACTCTACTAGAATTGCTCATGACTAGTGAGACCTAAGTAACCTAGTGCTCTGATACCATGTTGCAACGACCCAAAATCCGTTAACGGTCGTGATACCGCCGGACACCACTGTAAGGCAAGCCAACACCAAAAAGTTAATTGAATTCTCATTTAGTAGTTTCAAACTTATTTCCTTTCATTACATTAAATAACAAATAATGAACTTCCATTGGGTAGACAAAAATATTTTTAACCATTTCAAATAATAAATAAATCCCATAGTCATCCTAGAACTCGGTGTCACAAGTGCATGAGCAATCTCTAGGAATTTAAAACGTAATACAATAACTGTCCAGAATAGAAAATGGACAAAAGAGAATAAAATACATCTGAAGGAGACTCTGTTGGCTGTGGATCGTCTCAAAAGATGCAGCTCACCTATGTCCTCGTACAAACCATGCTGCTACGCCCATAAGGCCATTATCCATACATGTACCTATACATCAAAATGTACAACAAGTGTAGTATGAGTATGAAGACAACACGTACCAGTAAGTATCCCGCCTAACCTCAAAGAGGTAGTGACGATGAGTCGACTTCGACACTTACTAAGGGCCAACAATATGGTAATATAAAATTCTAATTAAGCATGATATACAACAATAAAATTAAGAACAAGGAGTAATTGAACGAGTCTTCATAATATTTAAGAGCTTAAACCCCTTTTTCCTTTAAACAAGTATTCAAAAAATAGCAATATTTACAGCAGTAAAGGACATCCAGTATTATTATAATATATGAATACCACCAAGGACGTTCGACCCAATCCAACATAAATGTAAATTGTGCACTGCCGGGGTCGAACGACGCGACCATAGATTCATCTATTACCCCGCTCGCGAATCATCCATGTGACGCGGTCAAACACAAATACAAAGTAATCCATATCATTCATGCCACGCGGTAAAATATAGTTTAAAAGAATTACTCCCTCTCGCGAATCATACCTGTGACGCGGTAAAAATATAGTTTTGAAGAGTTATTCCCACTTGAAAATCATACCTGTGACGAGGTAAAAATATAGATATCTCAAAGTATTAAAACATTTCTTTGTTCGCTTTCAAAATATGAACTTTCAATGAAAACTTTCAAAATCTCCATTTTAAAACAATTTCGACTCCTTTCAAGAGTATCTAATAAGAATACTCAATCCCGTTCCTCCTCAAGGCAAACAATAAACATAAATCAACAATAATATCAACAAGGCAAAATGTGAGCCTAAAACTACCTCGACATAGGAATAATTAGTAGCTACATATGGACTCTCATCACCTCGTGCGTACGTAGCCCCCACAAATAGAAGCACATAATTAATTATTTCACCTATGGAAAAATTCCCTCTTACAATGTAAGAAAGGAGACTTACCTCGCTCTGAAGTCCCATCATGCTTTGTTGTTATTATATTTGATTTGCGTTTATGGAAGAATACTTTAATATCTTGAGAAATCTATGTGTAACCGCGTCGCATGTATGATTCATGAGCGGGGTAAGTCCTCCTACAACACTTTTATGCGATCGGGCTGTTTTCCTTGGCAGGATTTATGTACCACACTCTCATGGGAGCGGGCCGTTCGCCTCGGCAGGTTAATAGATGCATATATGGTTCGCGCCGTTCGACCTTTCGACAGTGCACACTTTACTTTTATAATGTATTGGGCCGTATGCCTTGGCATTTCCTATATATATATATATATATGTATGTATGTATATTATCCTCATTGAATCGTGCGTAATATTTGGCTAGAAGCCAGTCTATCTGAGGGCTTTCCTCTTAATTGAAGTACAACATCCTCTTTGATGAAACCCGTTGTATCTATGCATATGTTTTGGTTATGGAAGGATTTTGCTAATTGAGAGCTGAGTGAATTGTAAGGAGGGAATCGTACAGTGTAATTTATACTTGTTTGTTTTATATATTTACTTTGTTTCATATTTATTCATTTTTTTATTGTACCTGATATTATTAGATCGCTAGTAAGTGTCGTAGTCGACGTCTCGTCACTAGTTCTTCGAGGTTAGGCGGGATACCTACTGGATACGCGTTGTTTTCGTACTCATACTACACTTGATGTACATTTTGATGTATAGCTACATGTATGGATTGTGGCCTTGTGGGCATAGCGGTTTGGTTGATTTAAATACTTAGGTGAGTTGCATCCTTCGAGACGGCCCGCAGGCAGCAGAGTCTCCTTCAAAGTATTGTATTTTCTTTTCTGTCCAATTTGTATTCCGGACAGTTATTATATTATATTTGTTTCCTAAAAATTGCTCATGCGCTTGTGACACCGAGTTCTGGGATAACTTTGGGATTTATATATTAATTTAATTTGTTAGGACATCGTTAACTCAGTAAAGATTACTGATTACTATATAATGTAATGAAAAGTAATGATTTCAAAATACTAAAATAGAAATTTAATTAACTTTTAGTGTTAGCTTGCCTGACAGAGCTGTTCGGCGCCATCACTACCTTGTGGATGGTATTAGAGTGCTAGGTTCCCTTAAGTCTAGGTTCCCTTAAGGCTCACGAGTCATGAGCAAGTCTAGTAGAGTCCTGCGGATCGGTACTGAGACGTCTGTACTTATCTTTGAGAAGCTACAAGGTTGTTAGGAGCACCTCCCTTCTTGATTCCTCATCATGCGGTTTGATTCCTTTGAGGCTTATTCCTTCATTTTCTTTCCATTCAATCTTATACGACGTGAAGCGCTGGTCATAAATTGGGAGTTGAGGAGTTGTAATGGTACTTCAGATATGGTGCGGGATGTTTCTCCCTGCATAGTGTGTTGGGGCTATTGTCTTCGCCTTGCGGAAGGATATTCTGTCATTTCAGCTCAATAATTGTACTTCTGAGAGCTTTGAGGATATCCGTAGAATGTTATGATGCTCATGAATGGTTATCGCGCATTAATTGATGTGATAGTGGGATTATGTACCATGTGTCGAGGTAATGAATGATGTGTGAAGCGGCCTACTCAGAGCACGATTCAGAGGTTCGGTATTTTATTTTCTGCAGAGGAAAGGCAATCAGACTATAAATGTTCAGGTTTGGATTAATAGAGTAACGAGACTTGGTGATTTCAAGTGTGGTGGAATTTTCATCTGCGATGTGGTGTCGTTATCCTCGAATGAATGTGTTAAGTTCGCCGGTGTTATGACCTTTTGCAATTCACCTTGGGGGAGGATATGGTGAGATAGTGTCGGGGGAGCGGCTGTTAGAGATCGCGATGGCGGTGGTTCAGGATTGGATGAGTGTTTCTAATATTGATGACTCGAGAAAGTTGATCTTCAGAAAGGTTTAAAATGGTAGTGATCTTTTGGTTCAAGTGATACAGGGGTAGGCATTCACTGATGGAAACAACTAGGCAGTAAAGGATGATGAAGGACAGGTGGGAGGTGCCTTGCGGTGGTTAAACTTTTAGAAAGCAAAGTGTGAGAAGTAGGAGTCGAGTAATTGCTTAGAGGGCGAGTTTGACCAAAGTGGGAGAGAGGCGGAGTACCATATGGATTCTGTGGTAGGATGACTACCCGCCTTGAGAAAAGTTTGAGTAATTTGGTAATTTTAGTGGACGGGATTGGATCCACGGGCTTAATTTGTAATATTGACTATTATATGGCCGCAAATTATACGCAACAGAAAAGAGGTGTTTGACATGAAGAAAAGATATTGGTGAGTTCCATAGTTATGCAATAGGTTGCTCCAAGATAAGCTGGGAGGCCCTACCGCATGCGATTGCGTCGTATTGTTATCTACTTGTGAGGTTTTGGGTTATCGGTGTATTGGTGAGTTAATACAGCTAAGGGAAAAGAATATAAGTGTTAATTTGAGCAATGGAACCGACAAAGGTGCTCTAAAGTTGGCCTTATTGACTTGTGTTGAAGCTTTGGAAAGATTCAAGGCTTATGCTTCGTACAGAGGTGATTTACAAGGGAAGTTAGTCAGTCGAGTGCTTTATCAAGATAGGTTTTCAGGTACCAGCGGAGCCTTGGAATTGATTATATTCGGGACCAACACAGAGTGGGTGACTCTCAAAAACGGTCCTAGTAAATTCAAAGGTTAAGATGCAGGGCTTAAGGATTTCAACCCGCGGTATGGTTAAGAATTGAGCTTTTGCAGCAAATCGTGATAGGAGGCTCAGAATGCTCTATGATATTTTTGGCTTGCACAGTAGCATTTGGAGGAATCAGAGAAACAAACTTCAATTGTAGAGGAATTTTCAGAATGGGTGTATCAGTTGAGGATGCGAGCATGTGCACAAGGAGGGTATGAGATGGCTTGTAGGATTTCAGACAGCTTGGTGTCATGATACAAGGCCATCAGGAGTAGTGCAGATTGAGTCAATTATGTGTTAAGTGGAGTTATTATTATCTCCCTGACAAGTTAAGGATAATTTAGAAGAAGCCAGATTTGTTAGCCATGGTTGAATTAGCATGAGGGAAGTAGTGATCAGTACCTCCCGCGTGATTTGATTATGCATGTGATTTGTGGCGGCAAGCGCGAGGCTCGATGGCCGTCGTAATGGATTTTATTTGGGAGTATTCAAGTATTATGTCATGTTATGTGTGGGCGGATTCCGGAAGGGGATTATGGTTGCTTAGACCACTACTTGAGGATTTGTATGTTCTACAACTATGAGAATTCACTCGCATATTGTTATGGTTCTCTTGGAATGAGTTAGGTAAAAAGTTTCTATATGATGAAGTCTTCACCCTAATAGTGGTTCAGGGGTTATGGTGAAATTCTTGTGCTATCACATATTGGCATGTTAGGCGTAGTAAGCGGTATGGACTTTGAAAGTTAAGGATCAAGTTTGTAGTATGGTGTTGACAAGAATGTCACGATATCGAATGGGCGGGAAAGGATTTAGATGATTAGAGTAAGCTAGTATTGTTGTTTGCGTCACCTGAGACCGGTGTTTTGTGAGAGGGGTTTTTGCATCCTTGTTATGGATTCTTGATTTGCTTAATAGTGTTAGTGCGGCCGGTGGTATGGATGTGCAGACTTGCTACCATGGGTGGAAGGTCATGGGAGCGTGACCGCTGGAAGATTGTATACATGTGACAGGTAGTCACTTAGTTGATCGAATAATTGAAACCAAGTGTGGAGATTGTGGTGATATCGTTAATTTGAGAATTTATGCCTGAATGGCACTCGGTTTATTGGGGTGTGGATTGTGGAGGTTACTCTGGTTATGATGGGTGCCCTTGTGTGTTATGGAAAGATGGGGGTTATTATGGACCCATGAAAGGTTATTAGCCCAATACAATGCGATCAAAATCGAATTGAGGTCGGTAAGTGGATTAAAATATGAATGTGGACTCTATATCAGGTCTGATGTGTTCATTTCAGCATAGCACTCCTTATTGAGGAGTATATTCGAACGTTGGATGTTATTTCTTCGTCAGCTATTTCATGTAATGCTATATTGTGTGGCGTGAGTTGTGAAAAAGCTTGATAAAATTCATATGTGTTGAGGTATTGCGTAGCGATAGTGTTATGTGAGCAGGATGGCTCTCGAGATTCAGATCACAGATCGCATCTTAGTTGTGCTTGAGTATTGTAGCTTATGACGCTATGTGTCTCCCTATGGATGGTATTATGCACTTGGCGTGCTTGTGTCTGACATTCGGATGTTTCGTGGTTATGAGCACTTTAGCTCGGTAAGTATTTCCTTATAGATTTTATTTTGGGTCGGGTTGCACGCCACCACGGGATGTTGTTTGGAGTGGGTTGCACGCCGCAATAGTGTGATGTTGAGTACAGTCCCCAATATCTATTTTCGTGTGTTTTGCTTCCTATTTTCTGAAGAAACTTCATATTAGTTGCGTAGGTTGAGTAGTCCTTTCCAGAGTTCGTTTTCTTTGTGTATCACGTTCGAGTTTGTAGCCTATTGGCACATTGTGGCATCATATGAGATTTTGGCAGAATTTGGTGTAGCTTATTGCTTGGGCAACTTATACTGTGTGAGACAAGATTATTGGATCTAGGATCAGTGCAATCAGATTAAATGAAGTGTATTAAAGGACAAATACCATTATTTGGTTCATAATGAGGTGATGATTCCAGTCAAGATTAGAGATTACTTGATTTGTTGACTCTATAGTTGGTTATGAAATTCTACATATCTCTTTTGTCGTGGCGGTCATGTAAAAGTTGGGGCAAGATGTATATAGGTCATGAGATGCACTGGGAGCATCAGATTCGTGGAATTTTGGATAAGATCAGAGAAAATTATTATGGTTAGGTGAATTATGCGGTGTATGGTGTTAATTCAGCAAAGGCATGCAATCATATTCTAGTACATCTTTTGGTGATTGATACTGTGTTCGTATATTGGAAACAGGCCTGGTAGAGAATTCCGATTGTTGGAATTCGGCTCTAAGGCTTATTTGACTGAGTAAAAAGGGAAATTTTCAGATTTGTTCGAGCAAATGTACTCAACTGGGTTGTGGTAGCACAGGCAGGTGCACGAGGTGTTAAACAATGATTTTAAACAACACCGGAGCAGTTCTTGGCACATTCGAGGACGGACTTATATTTAAGTGGGAGAGAATGTAACGACTCGACCGGTCGTTTTGAGCTCTAGCGCGTTCTTTGGCAGTTCGAGACCATGAGAAGCTTCACTTAAGGTATTATAACTTGTAGACATGGCCTGAATTGAATTCAGGGAGTTTTGGAGTTGATTAATAAAGAGAATTCTCATTCCAGAAGCTTTAAGTTGGAAGAATCGACTAAGATTGGATTTTTGAGTAAGCAACATCGGAATCGGGATTTGAAGGCTCCAACAGATTCATATGATGATTTTGGACTTAGGTGTATGTCCGGATCAGGTTTTGGAAGAATGTCATAAAGTTGGGTTGAGGTGTATTTCAATGTTATCGATGTCCATATGGGATTCTGAGTCTAGGAATAGCTCCTAATGGTGTTTTTGGTATTGGGAGCATGTTCGAAAGTGGAATTGGAGGTCCGTAAGTAATTTTGGGGTCATTTGGCAAAAGTTAGAAATTTAAAGGTTTTTGAAAAGTTTGACCAAAAGTGGACTTTTTGATATTGGGGTCGGATTTTGATTCCACAGGTTGGAGTAGGTCCGTTCGAATATGCTTTGTGTGCAAAATTTGATGTCAATCGGACGTGATTTGACAGGTTTCATCATCGAATGTAGAAGTTGGAAGTTCTAAAATTCATTAAGATTGAATTGGAGTGCGATTCATGGTTTCGGTGTTGTGTGATATGATTTGAGGCCTCGAATAGGTCCGTGGGATGTTATGGGACTATGTTGTGTAATTGGATGGGGCCCCGGGGGCCTCAGGTGTGTTTCGGGGTGGTTTTTGATCATTTCGGGCTGTTTTGCAATGGTTGATGCTGGTGTCTGGTGTTTTTCTTCACATTTGCGAGGATCCTCTCACGTTCGCAAAACGAATTTGGCTTCAGGGACTGTGTTCTTTGCGTTCCCGAAGGGAGACTCGCGTTCGCGAAGAAGAAAAATCTCTGTTGTGCAGGTCTGACTTCAGAGACTCGTATCTCAAAATCTATAAGGAATTTTGAGATGATGTAAAAACGAACGTTGTATCCCTTTGTGTATAATTTTTTGGAAGGTTAACCATTTAGCATTTGGATTTGTGTACAAAGAGTTATATCTTGTACACCACAGGGTGTCCGGGAAGATGAAGAAGAAATTTGTGTTGCACAGGGCTAAATTTGGTAGCTTTTATCTTGAAGTCTATAAGGAATTGGAAGATGACAAAAACATAAAAGTTGTAGATCTTGGAGTCCAGTTTTCATAACATTAAACCATATGTGAGTTGGAGTTTTGTATGAAAAGTTATGATCATTCTACTAGAGGCTATTTGAGAAGAGTTTGGAAGTGACTTTTTGAGAAATTTGTTCATCGCGAACACGATGGATGTTTCGCGAACACGATAAAGGATCACCTGTGCAGTTTATAAGTCTGTACAAATGGGTTTGGCTCATTTGATCTCATTTCCTCCATGGGAGCCGACCTAGGAGGGATTTTGGAGCTCCGTCTTCATCNTTCCTGGAAAATTAGTGAAAACTTGGGGTTTTGGTAAAAAACCTAGAAATTTGTATTTTTGGATTTTTACCATGAACTTGGGTATGAAATTGGGAGTATATTATATATTTTAGTTAGTGAGGCTACGGGTAAAGTTTATCTTCGAAAATTTTTGGAATCCAGGTACGTGGGCCAGAGGGAGATTTCAATCGACTTTTCAATCAAGGTTAGAAATTGTTATAGATTGGATTAGAATGAGTATTTGTGTATATATTTATGGGTTTGCACAATTACTGCCTAGTTTTGGGGCGTTGTGCATCACTTTTAGTCATCGGAAGGGCTTGGTTATGGAACTTCGGAACGAGGTAAGTCTCCTTTCTAACCTTGTACGAGGGAATTGTCCCCATAGGTGAAATAATTAATTATGTGCTTCTATTTGTGGGATCTATGTACGCACGAGGTGACGAGAGTCCGTACGTAACTACTAGTTATGCCTATGTCCGGGTAGTTTTAGGCTTACATCATGCTTTGTTGTTATTATATTTGATTTTTGTTTATTGTTGGCTTTGAGAAGAAGCTGGATTGAGCATACTTATCAAATATTTTTGAAAGGAATCGAAAATAGTTATAAAAATGGGAACCTTGAAAGTTTTCACTTAAAGTTCATGTCTTCAAAAGAAATGGAAGAATAGTTTAATAACTAGAGAAATCTATGTGTAACCGCGTCGCATGTATGATTCGCGAGCGGGGTAAGTCCTCCTACCACACTCTTATGGGATCGATTCATTCGCCTCGGCAGGATTTATGTACCACACTCTCATGGGAGCAGGTCTTTCGGCTCGACAAGTTAATAGATGCATCTATGGTTCGCGTCATTCGACCCTTCGGCAGTGCCCCGTTTACTTTTATGTTGGATCGGGCCGTACGCCTCGGCATTTCCTATATATATATATACATATATTATCCTCATTGAACCGTGTGTAATATTTGGCTAGAAGCCAGTGTATGTGAGGGGTTTCCTCGTAATTGTAATATAAAAACCTCTTTGATGAAACCCCCTGTATCTATGTATATGTTTTGGTTACAAAAGGAATTTGCTAATTGAGAGCTGAGTGAATTATAAGGAGGGAATCGTACCGTGTAATTTATACTTGTTTGTTTTATATATTTACTCTGTTTCATATTTATTCATTTCATTACTGTACCTGATATTCTTGGACCGCTAATAAGTGTTGTAGTCGACCTCTCGTCACTACTTCTTCGAGGTTAGGCGGGGTATACTTACTGTGTACGTGTTGTTTTCTTACTCATACTACACTTGCTGCACATTTTGATGTATAGGTACATGTATGGACTATGGCCTTGTGGGCATAGCGGTGTTGTTGATTCGGAGACTTAGGTGAGCTGCATCCCTCAAGACAGCCCACAACCAGCAGAGTCTCCTTCAGAGTATTGTATTTTGTTTTCTGTCAAATTTATATTCTGGACAGTTATTGTATTACATTTGTTTCCTAGAAATTTCTCATGCACTTGGGACACCAGGTTTTGAGATGACTTTGGGATTTATTTGTTAATTGAATTTGTTAAGACATCGTTATTTACTCACTAAAGCTTATTGATTATTATATAATGTAATGAAAAATAATGATTTCAAAATACTAAAATAGAAATTTTATTAACTTTTAGTGTTAGCTTGCTTGACAGAGGTGTCCAGCGCTCACGACCTTTCATAGGATTTTGGGTCGTGACAGGAGACTTCGAATGCCGACCTCGATCAAATTTTCACCAGAATTTTGACCAGACTCGACCCTTTTTTGTTTATATCTGGACTACTTCAACACGACAATAACCTTGCCGGAAGAACTCAGAACTCGATAGTGGTGAAAAGTGGAGAATGAGTTGTTGGTAAATGGGTGTTATTAGTGGTTTTAGTGAGATTGTTACTGGAATTTTGCGACAGAGAAGCAGATGAAACTGCGAACAATGGTTTAATGGGTGAAACGGTAGATGACTATAGCGGGCAGTGGCTATTGTCAAGTCATGGTGGAGAGGAGGCGATTTTATGAAAATCAGATGACGAGGCAGACTCTATTGCAATGGACAAATAACTTTTGGATAAATATGAAGAAGTGTAAAGTATTTGTCACGACCGAAAATCGTCCATCGTGATAACACCTATTGTGAAACTATGCCAGCCTCAACATAACAACCCAACACAAAAAAAATAGGTTTGAAAACATAAACGGAAGCATTTAACATTTAAAGAAAAACTGTTTGAAACATAAGAAATCTTAAAGTGATAAAATCCATCCCAAAACCAGGGTGTTACTGAGTAGATGAGCGTTTATTCGGAATACAAACCACTAAAAGATCTAAAGAAAACAACTGAATATACATCAAATGATAAAAAATGAGAGTCAAGGCCCGCGAACGCAATGCAGCTAACTTGTTAGTCTCCAAACTTTGGGATCCTCAATCATCAACCGTCGTGAACAGAGTCACCTGGATCTACACATGAGGTGCATGGAGTAACGTGAGCACACTAACTCAGTAAGTAACAAGTCCAAACTTTGGACTGAAATGTAGCGACGCACTTAACCGCAACAGATACAACAAAAATAAATGTGCAGTAACATAGACATGCTTTCAAGTAAAATAGACAGCTCAAGGCAATAAAATAAATACGGATAAGAATAGTGTATGGTATACAACTGAGCTATCTCTACATGCCAATGCACAAACAGTATGAAATGCACTATGTGCTTCCACTCTCAAGTGTTCAACCACTCGGTACTGTATATGGACATCTGACCCACAGAAATCCATCCCTGAACATATGGAACAATGACTGTAAGCCACCCAGTACCGAGGAAAAAGGGTAATCCAACCCTGTGGAGAAATCCATCCAGGTATCAAGTACTTCGGAAAAATCCATCCCTCAATAATGTCATCTGCGCTCACTGGTGGTGTGTTAAAGACCCCGGAGGGGCCCTACAGCCCAACCACTATCATAATCATCAATATAACCGCTCGGCCTAACTATCACTCATAACTAGGCTCTCGGCCTAACTCGATCATCAACCTCTCCATTCTCACCCACAGGCTCACAATGCCATGAAAACAAACCCGAAACAATGATATGATGAATCAATAATTAACTGAGATTGAGATATGATATAAAATTCATGAACATGACTTAGTGCGGAATATTAATGAAAATAGTGAGATGATAGCAAGAAACAACTACTAAGGGTCCCAACAATACTGGCATAAAGCCTAAACATGATATCTAGCATGATTTACTACTCAATTACTTTATATCATGATGAAAACATGGATATCAATAGGATAGAGTCACTAAAGGTGCTATGGAATCACTCAGGTGACAATTCTCACGGTGCACCCCGCACGCCTATCACTTGGCATGTGCATCACCTCAATACTAATCACATAACACATAGTTTGGGGTTTCGAACCCTCAGAACCAAGTTTGAAAGCGTTACTTACCTCAAACCAAGAAAAATCCTACTACCTAGAGCCCATTAACTCACGAGTTTAACCATACCAAATTTACTCGAATCCAACAACAAAATCACATTGAAAGCCTCAAAATCTCATATCAAGAACACTTTCTCTTTTTCCCGAATTTTTTACCCCAAGTCACAAATTAGATGATAAAATTGAAGATATAATCATGGGATTTAACCAAAACCAAGTGCGAAACACTTACTCCAATCAACTCCGCGAAAATCGCTTCAAGAATCGCACAAATGCATGATCCCTAGCTCAAAATATGAATAATGAGCTCAAACCCTCGATTTTGAATTGAACATTGTGTGCCCAAATTTCCTTCTTCGCGAATGCGACCGACCTTTCATGTTCGCGTAGACCAATGAAGACTGTCTCTCCATTTTACTCGTCGCTAACGCGACAACAACTTTGCGAACGTGCTACTTTACCTTCTCAAACCTTTGCGAACGTGACCCTCATCTCGCGAACACGTTGACCAAGGACATGGGGTCCCCGACTGCCTCACTCCTCTTCGTGAACACGACACCACTAACGCGTACGCAATGCACACACTGCCCTAACTTTCACGTTCGCGTCCTCTCATTCATGATCACGAAGAACCAAACTTCACCATCTCAAAAGCACTTTTCACGAACGCAAGGCCCCTCTCTCAAACGCGTAAGAGGAAACCATAACCAAAATATAGCAGCAGATCAGCTATCTCACCAAGGCCAAAAATGATTCGTTAACCACGCGAAACTCACCCGAGGCCCTCGGTACCTCAACCAAACATACCAACACGTCACATAACATCATATGAACTTAGTCGAACCTTCAAATCACTCAAAACTACATCAAAACATCAAATTACACCCGGATTCAAGCCTAAAAAACTTCTAAACTTTTGAATTCCACAAACGATGCTGAAACCTACCAAACCACGTCCGAATGACCTCAAATTTTGTACACTAGTCAAAAATGACACCTCGAACCTAATCCAACTTTCGAAAATCCATTCCCACCGCCAAAATTTTAACTTTCGCCAATTCTAGACTAATTCTACCATGGAACTCCAAACCACATTACACATGCGCTCCTAAGTGCAAAATCACCAGACGAATCTAACATAGCAGTCAAAATTCAAATCTGACGTCGTTTACTCATAAGTCAACATGCGGTTAACTTTTCCAACTTAAGCTTTCAAATAAAAGACTATGTGTCTCAATTCACTCTGAAACCATTCCGAACCCAAATCAACTAACTCGGTATATCATAATAGATTAAGAACTCAAAAGAAGCAGGAAATGGGGGAACAGGGCTATAACTCTCGAAACGACCAGTCGGGTCGTTATATCCCCCCTATAAACAAACGTTCATCCTCGAACGGATCTAGAAACATATCTGGAGCCTCAAATAGGTGTGGGTATCTACTCTACATCTCCTTCTCGGCATCCCAAGTAGCCTCATCCGCATGCTGACCTCTCCATTGCACCTTCACTGAAGCTATATCCTTTGACCTCAACTTTCTAATCTGATGCCCCAAAATAGCCATCGGCTCTAGATCATAAATCAAATCATCAGCAAATTGAACCCTGCCGAAATCCAAAAAATTAGATGGATCACTGATATACCTTTGAAGCATAGAAACATGAAATCTGGATGCACACTCGATAAATTAGGTGGAAAAGCAAGCTTATAGTCCACCTCTCTAATCCTCCGAAGCACCTCAAACGGCCTAATAAACTGAGGGATTAACTTTCCCTTCTTCCCAAATCTCATACCACCATTTATGGGTGAAACCTTCAGCAAGAAGTTCTCCCCTACCACGTAAGACAAACCATGGACCTTTCTGTTCGCATAACTCTTCATTCTCGATTGCGCCATGCGAAGCCGCTCCTGAATCAATATCACCTTGTCGAATTCATGCTGAACCAAGTTTGTACCAAAAAGCCTAGCCTCACCCAACTCAAACCAACCCACTGGAGATCTACACCGCCTCCCATATAAAGCCTCAAATGGAGCCATCTAAATACACAACTGGTAACTGTTGTTGTAATCAAACTCCACGAGCAGCAGAAACTTATCCCATTAACCCCTAAAATCAATTACACAAGCGTGTAGTATGTCCTCCGAAATCTAAATAGTGCTCTCCGACTGTCCGTGCGTCTGAGGGTGAAATGGTGTGCTCAACTCAACTTGAGTACCAACCTCTCGCTGCACAACCCTCCAAAACTACGATGTAAATTACATGCCTCTGTCTGGAATGATGGAAACTAGCACACCATGCATGCGAAAAATCTCTCTGATGTAAATCTCAACTAACCAGTCTGAAGAATAGGTAGTACTCATAGGTATGAAGTGCGCGGACTTGGTCAGTCGATCCACAATCACCCAAATAGCATCGAACTTCCTCGAAGTCAGTGGGAGCCCAACTACAAAATCCATGGCCATCTGCTCCCACTTTAACTCTGGAATCTCTATCTTCTGAAGCAAGCCACCCGGTCTCTAATGATCATATTTCACCTGCTGACAGTTGAGACACCGATCGACAAACCCATGTATGTCTTTCTTAATCCTCCTCCACCGATAGTGTTGTCTCAAATCCTAATACATCTTCGCAGCACACAGATGGATGGAATATTGCGAGTTATGGGCCTCCTAAAGAATCAACTCCCGCATCCCATCCACCTTGGGCACACATATACAGCCCCTATCCTCAATACCCAATCATCACCAATAGTCACATCTCTAGCAGCACCGTGTTGAACCCTGTCCTTGATGACAAGCAAATGAGGATCATCACACTGGCACTCTCTGATCCGATCAAATAAGGAAGACCGAGAAACCACACAAGCTAGAACCCGACCGGGCTGCGAAATATCCAATCTCACAAAGCGATTGGCCAAGGCCGGAACATCAGCTGCAAGGGGTCTCTCGCCAACAGGAAGGAATGCAAGACTACCTATATTCACTGCCTTTTTACTCAAGGCATCAGCCACCACATTGACCTTTCCCAGATGGTACAAAATGGTAATATCATAGTCCTTTAGTAGCTCCAACCATCTCCGCTGCCTCAAATTGGGATCCTTTTGCTTGAACAAGTGCTGGAGGCTACGATGATCAGTAAACACCTCACAAGACACACCATAGAGATAGTGCCTCCAAATCATCAATGCGTGCACAATGGCAGCCAACTCCAAATCATGAACAAGGTAGTTCTTCTCATGGGCTTCACCTGATGCGAAGAATAAGCAATCACTCTACCCTCCTGCATCAAAACACACTCAATGCCAGTCCGAGAAGCATCACAATATACTGTATAAGAGCCAGAAGCTGATGGTAGAACTAACACTGGAGTTGTGGTCAAGGAATTCTTGAGCTTCTGAAAGCTCGCCCCACACTCATCTGACCACCTAAAAGGAGCACCTTTTGGGTCAATTTGGTCAAGGGCGATGCAATAGACAAGAAACCCTGAATGAACCGACGGTAATAACCAGCCAAAGTAAGAAAGCTTCGAATCTATGTAGCGGAGGATGGTCTGGGCCAACTCTCAACCGCCTCTATCTTCTTCGGAATAACCTGAGTACGCTCACTAGACAACACGTGTCCAAAGAACGCCACTAAGCTGAGTCGAAACTCACACTGGGAGAACTTGGCATAAAGCTTCTCCTCCCTCAGCCACTGCAATACAACCCTCAAATGCTCGGCGTGCTCCTCCTGGCTATGAGAGTGCACCAGAATATCATCAATGAATCCAATAAATAACGAGTTGAGATAAGGCTAAAACACGTCATTCATCAAATGCGTGAACACTTCTGGAGCATTGGTTAGTGTTTAACCAAATAATCAGATTCTCTGCCAATGATAATTTAAGAAGTACTCGGGCTTCTGATAACCAAGAAAATACGCTAATAATTATAATCAGACTCATAAATAGAAAGCAACAAAGATGCGTAAGAGTAAGTGTATTTCAATAGTGGTTCGAACATGTCCTTACAAGTTATATTTTACTCCCTTTTATAGGAGATTTCTTAATATAACGCCTACTCTTCTTAATGATTGAGCATTAATGACTAATAACGACATTAATGTAACACTACAATTGTTAATCGTAACTGTTGCATGAAGAGAGTATATAACATTTGGCTCATTGATTGTAGATCTTTGAATCATCCCTTTATTCTGCCTTGATTAATTCTGACCGTGTCTCTTCAACACCTCAATTAGATTGTGGTTCCCGTATCTAATTGCCTCGTGGGTATGCTATTCCATTTCTCTTTGTCTTGTACCTCTTTGTAAAGTCATGAACATTTGTCTTGTTTTCATTGCTCCACATGGATTGCCTTATCATCTGAATTAATACACATGTGAAGCCTATTTTTACCAATACAGATATTCCCCCACTTACCATTTATTTATCGATTAAATATTTGGTAAGTGGATACTCATTTATGGCGGGAATATTTTGTCGTCGCTTCACTCGTGCCATTGCATCCGTCTCTGAATGTATACGTCGCTTGTCACTTCCATTTAATGCCCGTGCCATGTGGCATTCTCAGATTAGTTCTGCAATTATAAATGCCTTTCAGGGCTTTTTGCGGCTGCATCACTCACGAAGTGAGAATTTCAATCACGACTTTCACATCACTGTTTTATCCGTTTTTCGACTGTCGCCTCAGAGTATAAATACCCCTTTTCTTTCCTTTCCTTTCACGAAAATTTTCTAACTACTTTTCATTATTATGTAAATTCTTCTTTCTTGTAAACATGTCTTCCTCAAGCCAGCAATCCAAAAAGGTCATTATTGTAGACTAATTAACCCCTTCTTCTGCTGCTCCAACCCGGGGTATTAGGGGTGGTAGACTTAGGAGTTTAAGTTCTACACCTTCCAGAGGTTCTTCTTCTTCTCATACTACTCCTCCGCCAACTTCTTGGTCTAATATTTCTGTGTCTTATTTGAGGGCTAGGGCTTCTAGTTCTTCATCAAAGAGAAGGGAACAAAATGAACCACTTCGTGAACCGAGAGTCGATGAGATTGTCCCTATTGAGTTTTGTTTTGTACAGGATAATGAGGCCATTAGTACGCAGCTTTCTTCCATGTCATCTCATGATAGTTCTGACCTTCATCCTACCCAAATAACAGAGGGTTTAGTGTCACTCGTACGTAGAGATTGTTGTTGGAAGCCTGATTTTCCAGTTCTAGTTCCTAATGATAATCAAAGAATAACTTCTTATAGAACTGGGTATTATTTTGTATATACTTATCCCTTCACATTAGGATTCAAGCCTCCCATCGACCCTATTGTCATTGAATTCTATTGATTATTCAATGATTGGGACGTCGATCCTCTTGTTTGGAGGGCAGTTGCATGCCTTAGGTATTTGGCCAATTTGGCTTCCGTCCCCTTTATCTTCCATCATCTTATTCACCTCTATTCCCCAATGTTATTCCGCCAAGGATTTTTTACTCATGCAGATATGAGTATAAGAGTGTTAGTTATGACGGATGATGACAAGGATAAATGGTGGTATGTTCGGTACGTTGCTTTACCTTCTGCAAGTTTAGTAGTTGAAGAAAATCTCCCCTTCCCGGAGAAGTGGAACATTGCACGCGAGTACAGTTTTGCTCACTTTCCTTTTCTGTTTTTAATAAGCTATCAATACAGTGACTATTTTTTTTCTTTTGCAGCAACCATAGGAACAGTCGAGAATGTCTCCAGTATCATGAGTGGGTAGAAAAATTGCTATTTATTTCTCCTTTAGAAAAAAGTTCTTCGAAGTACCACTCATCGAGGTTTGGTTGGAAGGTGAAAACCCATGGTAAGTGGGGTTTTTTTTACTTCTTCTCTTTTTTGAGCTTATCTGATCCCTTTCATTTGGTAGGGTTTCTTACTCGTGGAATTTCTGCTGCTGCGTTCGCTTCAAAACTGTCCTTGGCTAAGGCGCAGGAAATCATTGTTGGCTCCTCTTTGTCAAAAAAGAAGGCAAGTGGGTCCCAGACCTTGGAGGATGAAGAAGAACTAGAGGATGGTTCGCTATTAATAGGTCGAGAAGGAGGAGGGTAGTCTCTCATGATGAATCTGTCCCCACTGTTGATCCTCCCGTACCTGAATCAGAGCATTCCGCTCCTGAAGATGCAACTCCCTCTCCTGTTCATGAGTCAGTTGATCATCTGTTCCAGCATGTTTTTGGTACAGTTTTTGATGAAGCACCTCTTGTTATTTTCCCTCCGTCTACTCATGCGGAACATTCGTCTATTGCTCCCGTTGTTGTTTCTGCTCCTCTCGCTACTCCGCCCGTGTCTCCTTCATCAGCCCCTGCTTCTGTGCCTTCTATTATCAAAGTAGGGTCTTCCAGTAGGGGATGATGAAGCAAGTAATGATAGAGGTTCCTGCGGGAGGCAGCCTCTTGAAAAAATTGGGCCAGGCTGATGTTTGGCTAAAGCCCCTGATAGGCGCAGTTGAGAAGGCTAAGATGGAAAGTCACAGCTCTTTTAATTGGATGAACGAGATTGTGCACTCGTCCCTGAAGGTAGATTTTAAACTATTCCTCCATATATTCTTTTTACGGTATCTAACTTATCTTTTTGTGCAGATCAATCTTATTGGCACATAATTGATGAAAAACGTCATTCAAATGGAGCAGTTAGCAAATGACTACCATACTGAGGCTGATAATTTGAAGGAGCAGTACGAGAGTCTACATCTTGATATGGAGGCTATAAAGGAGTAGAAATGTACCTTGGAGTAGCAAAATTAGAGTTATTGCAGCGGAACTGGCCATAGAGAAGGCATCTTCAAATCAAGCAGGTAAGGATAAAATCATCTTGGAGTCTTCATTTGCAGAGCAGCTTTCCCATCTCACTGAAGAGATAAGGAGCCTGAAGGCTTTGTTGGATCAAAATGAAGCTTACTCTGGTGAACTCGAGCAATTTCTTACCTAGACCCAAGAGAATCTCCGTGAATCTTCCGATAAGGTCAAATTTCTTGAAATATCACTTGCCCCCTTGCAAGCTTCTCGTGATGCTGCCATGGCTGAGAGAGATGAGCTAAGAGCCGAAGTTGAACAATGGGAGAAAGACTACGAGGCTCTTGAGAATAAAGCAATTGTCGATGTTAGTTGGGCTTATTTGAATGCTCGACATGACACATTGACGAAAATGGGCCAAGAGAATTTTGACGTGGAAGCTGAAACTGCCATGACCAGATAGATGATTGAAAAGTCTCGGCAGAGTCAGAATTTCTCATCACCTGAAGTTGAGGTCCTTGATGAAGCTGTTGCACACGCCTCGCCATCTCAAGTCGCTCCTCCTGCCGACGAAGATAATCCCCCTGTCTAGTGAAAGAGCTTATGGAATTCGGTCAGTTTTTTTTATTTGGAACAATTGGTGGTTACCCAACGTCCCATTTGGGGGTAAACTTTGGTCCTTGTAAGTGCGCAACTGGCAACTTGGGGGCAACTTTTGTAAACAAATCCGGCTCTAAACTAAGTTAATACTTATTTTTTTGCCATAATATTAATATTAATATCAACATAACTTGTTATTTCTTGAGTTTTTGTTTTACTCCTAAATCTTTGCATGCTTTTATTTAGGGTTTTTGTGTACCCCTTAGTCATGCTTTCCTTTAGGATTTTTCTTTTACCCCTTAGTTTTTGATTTTCCATTGAAAAATGCTTTGATTTATCGTACCTTTTTCGTAATAGGCATGATTTATAAAAGAGGACCCTTTTATGAAATGAAGAAGAAGTTACAACTTTATAATGGGGTAAATGTGTAAAAGAGGGATAGGAATTTTACATGTTTTACTGAACAATGTTTTCAAGAAAGTCTTTGTATTATTTTGAAATTTCATATTATTTTACATGTGTTTGAGTATCGTCTATAACTCTTTTGCAACTATTTTTCTTACAACAAATTTGGTATAAATACGAGGGTACAAATTTTTATCCATAACTATTTTCTTTTGCAACAGTTTTTGAATAAATACAAGGGTATGAATTTTCACCCATAACTGTTTTCATTTACAACAGTTTTTGAATAAATACAAGGGTAGAAAATTGTACCCGTAACTGTTTTCTTTTACAACAATTTTTAAATAAGTACAAGGGTACTTTTAATCGTAACTATTTTTATTTACAATTGTTTTTGAATAAGTACAAGGGTATTCTTTCCGTAGCTAACATTCTGCCTTTAACCTAAACATTCGTTTACATTTACGAATATGTTTTTTGAAGGTTTCTGAATCAGGCTTTGTATTTTTTTCTTTGGCTCTTTGATTTTGCTCATAACACTTGACTTATTGGAAAAATGGATCTTCAGGCTTGAGCTTTTACTTTTGATAGTCTTCTTTGGTTGTTCTTTGCCTTCCATACTGTATAGTCCCCCGAGTGTTGAGTTTTGAAGAATAAAATCTCAGCACTTGACTATTCCTTTCTTGTGGCCCTTTTCCTGAAAAGGAAAAACGTACGGGACTCGAAGGTATATAGTTTAGATGATGACTGCTTAAAACTTAAAAACGTCCATAAAAAATTTGTAACCCTAGATTGGGAATTTAGTTACTTCCTCGTGTCTATGTAGGTCTAATATCATCATCTACTGAGGGGTTAGCTTTTTGCCTATCATCTAAAATGGTTAGTATAATTTTAACTGTACAAAAATGAAAACGAACGTAATGATACCTGAAAGGGGGTATTCCTTTTACTTAGAAGTATTACTTCTTCAAATGAACAACATTTCAACTTGTTGGTAAAATTCTACCATCCATAGTCTCTAGTTCATAAGCGCCTTTTCCAGCAATGCCACGAAATTTGTAAGGTCCTTCCCGATTTTGATTTAGCTTTCATGCACCAGATTCTTTTGTTGATTGGAAGACTTTTTTACGAACGAAGTCCCCAATTTTTAAATATATGAGGTGAGCTTCTCTATTGTACTATCGCTCTATAATTTGTTTTTGAGATACCACACGTATTAATTCAGCTTCTCTCCTTTGCTCAGGTAAATCCAGATTTGTTCTCAACTCGTCGTTGTTTGTTTCTTCTGTTGCTGTTGTGAATCTCGTGCTTGGTTCGCCAATATCCACTGGTATTAAAGCTTCTGACCCGTAAACAAGCACGAATGAAGTTTCTCCCCTAGCTGTTTTTGCAGTAGTTCCGTACCCCTATAATACTACCGGTAGCTCGTCAGGCCAATTTCCCTTGGCTTTTTCCAACTGTTTCTTTAAATGGTTGACAATTATTTTGTTCATTGACTCGTCTTGCCCATTAGCCATGGGATGATATGGTGATGAAGTGATTCATTTGATTTGCTAGCTTTCAAAGAATTCTGTGATTTGTGAGCCTATGAATTGTGGGCCATTGTCATATATGATCTCATTTGGTATACCAAAACGGCATATTATGTGTCGCCATATAAATCTTTTCACTTCTTTTTCTTGCACCTGTTTAAAAGTGTCGCCTCCACCCATTTTGAGAAATAATATGTTAATACAAGTAAAAACTGTACCTTTCCTTTAGTTGGGGGAAGAGGTTCTACTATATCCATGCCCCATTTCATGAATGGCCATGGTGACACCACTGAGTGGAGTAATTCTGCTGGTCGATGCATATTGTTGTCATTTGTCGCATTTAGCTACGATATTATTAGCGCCTTCTTCCATTTTAGGCCAATAGCACTGTATTGGTAAAAAAGAGCTTCACACGTGTAATAATTCTTGATGACTCAGTAGTCTATATGGAACAATGAAAACACAACAGCTGGACAGGACTCTATGAAGAGCTACGAGGCAAAGAGGCATGACACAACATACCCACGGGGTAATTAGCTACGGGAATCTTAACCTGATTGAGAAGAAGAAGAGACATGGTAAGAATGAATCCGAGAAGAATAAAGGGCAGATTCAGAGATTTTCAATTAATGATCCACACATTACACAACCTTCACGCAGCAGTTACGGTTACTCATTGTAATGTTACATTAATACCATTATTAGTCACTAATGCTCAATCACTGAAAAGGGTAGACGTTATATTAAGAAATTCCTTATACAAGGGAGTGAAATATAACCTGTAAGGGACATTCGAACGACTATTGCAATACATGTACCTTTCATGCAAGTTATTGTTTTCCATCTACGTATTTACTTTCAATTATTAGTTTATTCCTTGGTTATCATAGACCCATATTTTTCCTAAAAATAGCTTCTACCAAAGGATCTAATTCTTTGGTTAAACAAATTGGTTCCATTACCGGGAATCTGATAATCTTTGTTTACTTTCAAACAATATCCTCTGAATTATGTCAAACTCCAACGACAATAATCAACAAAGGGATGGAACTCCATCACCTTTAGGAACCCCACGAGGTTCAAGGGAGCAATCTCAAGAAAGAACCAACAACAATCACAATGATAACGGTCAAACAGGAGAACAAGACCACGTGAAACAAATGATTGCGGAATATGTAAACCATGCCTTACAAGAATTTGTGAGGGGATTACCGGCCGCATCACCTACACCACCACCTAATAACACCATTACTGTGGAAAATCCTCAGTCCGAATTAGCAAATCCGGGAAGGGTACTCCTAATGAATCTCTCGAAGCGAGACCAGGTATGTCCAGTAACCATGAATTACAATCTTTATTACTAACCTTGCAAAAACAGGTGAAGGAACAAAACGATCGAATCGAACAAATGCCTGGAATACCACATGTTATCAAAGGCATTGACGTTGATAGATATTCTCAACAACCTTGGAAGCCAAGCGTTACACCCCTGCTGATTCCCAAGAAATTCAAAATGCTTGACGTTCCTAAGTATGACGGAACAACTGACCCACGCGACCATGTGACTGCTTTTACCACTGGAGTGAAGGGAAACGACTTGACAAAACAAGAAATTGAATCAGTTTTGGTCAAGAAGTTTGGAGAAACACTTACCAAAGGAGCGTTAACCTGGTATTCTCTTCTCCCTGAAAACTCTATTGATTCTTTTGCTAAGCTTGCATATTCTTTTATAAAATCACATTCCGGTGAGCAAAAAGTCGAAAAAAGAATGGAGGATATATTTAAAATAAAACACGGAGACACGGAGTATCTTCGTGAATTTTTAGACATGTTTCAACGAGAAAGAATATTGCTACCAAGGGTGTTTGACAATTGGGTAGCCATGGCATTTGCAAGCACTTTAAATGACAAAATTTCAGAAGCCACGAAAAGACTCAAGGAAAGCTTGAGAGAATTCCCAGCTACCCATGGAATGATGTTTATAATAGGTACAACACCAAGCTTTGTATAGAAGAAGACACCATTGCTCTTTCAAAAGATGAAGATCGTATCAGGTCCAGGCGTTCCAAATCTCAAAGGAGATCAGGTAAGAACAGGTACGATCCTTATATGGGACCTTCGGGACGAGAAACCCGTCCCAGGTTCGAAAACACTTGATCAAAATATAGACCACCAAATAGAGATACTGGCTCATCCTCGTCAAGGTCCAGAAAGGATCGAGATGAACAAAACAGGGGTAACAGAAGAATTGGAGACCACACCTTCAATGTAAGTACTTCTAAACTAATTTCAGTATTGAGAAATATGGGTGATAAGGTTTGATGGCCCAAAGAAATAAGGTCGGACCCAAATAAAAGGAACCCATATTCCTGGTGTGAATTCCACAATGATCATGGACACAGAACGGCATATTGCAGATTTTTCCAAGGTGAGGTTGAACAATTATTAAAACAGGGCTACCTAACATAATTGTTTAGTGAAAAAGGTAAACAAGCATATATGAAGAACAGGCAGGAGCCCCCAAAACCACCATCTCCAAAACGAACAGTCAACCTGATACACGGAGGTGAAGAGGTGAATGGAGTAGTCTGCAAAAGAACTATAAATTTCACAATTACACACGGGAAGCAAATTCGTGAAGATTTGGAAGAAGACAATATATCCTTCGATGATGCAGATATTAACGGACATCAACGCTCTGGTAATGTCCTTACTTATACATGACACTAACATAAAAAGAGTGTTGATTGATCCAGGTAGTTCAGTCAACATCATTTTGCTAAGATTCGTGGAAGAAATACTATTGTGGAATCAAGTAATGCCAAAAGCGCGAGCCATATCAGGGTTTGATAACTTTATGGTTATAACGAAAGGGGAAATTGAGCTTAGCACTTATGCTGAGGGAGTAATCAAAAGCACCGAATTCCAAGTCATTGATACTGACATGGCCTATAACGTCATCATGGGAAGGCCATGGATCCACGACATGAAAGCAGTACCATCCACCTTGCATCAGGTAATTAAATTCCCTTCCGAATGGGGCATTCAACAGATTAGAGGCGATTAACAAACCTCAAAGAATATAAATTTTGTGGTACATTACAACAAAAAAGTAAAAGAGGAAGATTGAAGAGATGAGGAAATTTCCCGAGTAGAAATTGGTACCCAAACAGGTACGGAAGAAATTATTGTTCAAACAGGTACGGAAGAAATTATTGTTCAATCAGGTACGGTAGAAGAAAGTCACGAGAAGGTGAACCAAGTCACCACGGAAGATGTATCAAATCATACAAACATAGATTCCAGACATGATGTCATTCAGGAACCAGAGGAAGACAAACCCATCAAAACAACCACGGAAAAGCTCGAAGCTGTTCCACTGTTCGAACAAAAGTTTGAACAGAAAGTGCACATAGGCACAAGGCTAAGCCCCAGCTGAAGAGGTAAGTTAATCGATTATTTAAAAGATAATGCAGATTGCTTTGCATGGTCCCATTCAGACATGATAGGTATCCCGCCGGAAGTGATAACTCATAAGCTAAATGAAGATCCATCCTTTGTACCTGTGAAGCAAAAGAAACGAAAGCAAGGACAATTCATGAACCAAGTGATGGACGAAGAGGTACAAAAGCACTTGAAAATTGGTTCAATATGTGAGGTAAAATACCCCAAGTGGTTAGCTAATACTGTTGTTGTACCTAAAAAGAATGGTAAATGGAGAGTATGCGTAGACTACGCAGATTTAAATAAAGCATGCCCCAAAGATTCATTTCCATTACCACATATAGATCAAATGATTGATGCCACTGTAGGTCATGAATTATTAAGCTTTCTAGACACGTATTCTAGTTATAATCAGATAAAAATCGATCCCTCAAACGAGGAAAAAACTTCCCCTATTACAAACAGGGGGACTTACTGTTACAAAGTCATGCCTTTTAGCCTGAAAAATGCTAGAACCACGTACAAAAGGCTAGTGACCAAGATGTTCCACCAACATCTGGGAAAGACGATAGACGTTTACATTGATGACATGCTGGTAAAATCAACATACGCGGAAGATCATTTCCACAACCTTTCAATTACCTTTGAAATTTTACGCCGGTATAATATGAAATTAAATTCAGAAAAATGCGCCTTTGGCGTAGAATCAGGTAAGTTTTTGGGTTTCCTTGTATCAAATAGAGGAATAGAGGTAAATCCTGCTCAAATTAAAGCTATAGAGTAAATACCCAACATACTCACGAACAAAAAGGAAGTTCAAAGACTAACGAGCAGAATTGCAGCCCTAGGAAGATTTATTTCCAAGTATTCGGAGAAGTGTTTTAAATTCTTTTATGTTCTTAAAAAGCAGAATCAGTTCGAATGGACTGAGGAATGTCAACAGGCTCTCAAAGATCTGAAGGCTTATCTATCAAAACCCCAGTTGCTATCAAAGCCAAAAGAGGGGAAAAAGCTGTATATCTATCTTGCCGTTGCAGAAATTGTCGTAAGTGCAGTATTGGTAAGAGAAGACAAAGGTAAACAATCTCCAATTTATTATGTAAGCAAGACTTTATTAGATGCTGAAACTAGATACCCACACCTAGAAGAATTAGCCTTAGCTCTAATCATTGTTTAACCTAAAAATTAGATCCTTTCATCAAAGCTATTTTTAGGATGAACGCGGGTTTCTGATAACCAAGGTAAGACTAATAATTGAAAGTAAGAGCGTAAATAGAAAGCGATAGAATGCACGAAAAATTAAATTGTATTGCAATATTAGTTCCAATGTCCCTTACAAGTTATACTTTATTCCCTTATATAAGGAATTTCTTAATATAACGTCTACCTTTTCAAATGATCGTACATTAATGACTAATTATGGCATTAATGTAACATTACAATGAATAAATGTAACTGTTGCGTGAAGGTTGTGTAAAGTGTTGATCATTAATTGAAGATCTTTGAATGTTCCCTTTATTCTGCCCGGATTCATTTTAACCGTATCTCTTCATTGTCTCAATCAAGTTGAGTTTCCCGTAGATGATTACCCCATAGGTATTCTGTGTCGTGCCTCTTTGCCTCGTACCTCTTTATAGAATTTTGTCCAGGTGTCATGTTTTTGTTGTTCCACATGGCTGGCTGAGTCATCAAGAATTATTACACATGTGAAGCTCTTTTTACCAATACAGATAGTTCCCCAACTTACCATTTATCTACCGATTAATATTTGGTAAGTGGATACTCATTTATGGCGAGAATATTTTACCGCCACTTCACTCGAGACATTGCATCTTTCTCTGAACGTAGGCGTTGCTTGTCACTTCCATTTAATACTTAAGCCACATGTCATCTTCGGGTTGGTTCTTCAATTGTTCAGCGCCTTTTAGGGCTTTTTGCGGCTACATTAGTCACGAAGTGACACCTTCAATTATGGCTTTCACATCATTGTTTTTCCCGTTTTTGACGGTTGTCTTCGAGTATAAATACCCCTTTTCCTTTGTTTTGCTTCACGAAAAACTTCTAACTTTTATTCTTTATTTGTAAAGAACTTTTTCCTTGTCTTTGTAAATATGTCTTCTTGGAACCAGTCTAAGGTAGTTATAAATGTAGAAGATTTGACTCCCTCTTCTGATCCGACGCGGAGCTGGAGAGGTGGTTGGTTGAGGAGTTTAGGTTCTACTCCTTAAAAGGGTTCTTCCTATTCTCAAATTACTTCCCTTCCTTCTTCTAGGTCTTTAAATTCTCTGAGGGCTAGGGCTTTCATATCTTTATCCAAAGGAAGAGAAAATCACGAACCTTTGTGTGAACCACAGGTCGATGAAATTGTACATGCGGATTTTACTTCACTACGGATAGTCATGCGCTTAGAGATCATCTTTCTTCATTGTCATCTCTTGGTTGTGCTGATAAGTAACCGACCCTAATCATTGAAGGTTTAATTCCTCTTATATGTAGGAACTATTATTGGAAGTCCGATTTTCATGACGTCGTTCCAAATGGTAATCAGAGAATAACTTCTTACAAGATAGGATATTCTTTTGTTTATACTTATCCCCTTACCTTAGGGTTTAAGACTATCACGACCCGGCCGGTCGTTCCGTGAGAATTATCCCGTTTCCCCCATTTCTGCATTTGTTATATATTTCTAGCATGTTTTTGTTGTGTTGGGTCAATTGGTTTGGGTCCGGAGTGGTTATGGTGAGAATTTAGGCATTTAGTCTTTTAAAGTATCCTAATAGTTGAGAAAGTCAACTGAGAGTTGACCTATTGCTGAACGACCTCGGAATGTGGATTTTATGGCTCAGATAGCTTCTTTAGGTGATTTGGGACTTAGGAGTGTGTTCGGAATGAGGTTTTGATATCCGGTGTAGAATGAGGCTTGAATTGACGAAAGTTAGTTTTGGCGATTTCCGGTCGGCAGTGGAAAATAGGCTATCGGGGTCGGAATGGAATTCCAAAAGTTGGATCAGGTTCGTAATGTCATTTTGGATATGTTTGCAAAATTTCAGGTCAATCGGAGGTGTTTTGGTTGGTTTCGGTGTAGTTGGCGAAATTTGAAAGTTTCAAAGTNTGTAGAATTAGGCTTGAATTGGCGAAAGTTAGTTTTTGGCGATTTCCGGTCGGCAGTGGAAAATAGGCTATCGGGGTCGGAATGGAATTCCAAAAGTTGGATCAGGTTCGTAATGTCATTTTGGATATGTTTGCAAAATTTCAGGTCAATCGGAGGTGTTTTGGTTGGTTTCGGTGTAGTTGGCGAAATTTGAAAGTTTCAAAGTTCATAGGCTTGAATTTGATGTGATTTTGGTGTTGTTGCATTGTTTTTGGTGTTTCGAAGGCTCGACTAAGTTTGAATGACGTTATGGGATATGTTTGTATGTTATGGGAAGGCTCGACTAAGCTTGAATGATCACGGGAGGATGTTTGCAATCGCATAGAGTAAAAGAGTGAGGCAGGCATTTTCCTCTATGCGATCGTGTGGTTAGGATTGCGATCGCATAGGTTGGTCAAGAAAGGCAGTGCGATCGCGTGGGTATTTTTGCGATCACGTAGAGTATTTTGAGGCGCGTGTGTGGGGTGGAGAATTGTTCTATGCGATCGCGTGTATTGGTGTGCGATCGCATTGTTTGGTTGGTCTGTGCATCGCGATCGCGTGCCAAGGGTCGCGATCGCAGTGAAGAAAATTTAATGGTTGGGCAGAATGTTTTAAAAGGCCATTTGTGCGAGAATAGCTCATTTTTCCACCATTGTTGACGAGTTAGGAGCACTTTTGAGAGGGTTGAAGAGGAAATTGAAGGGAATCACTTGGAGGCAAGGTTTTGAACATCATAACTCGTTTATATGTTGATTTCTATGTAATTAAACCATAGAATTTGCTGGAATAAAACCCAAATTGGGGAAAAAGGGTGCATGGGAAATTGATTTTTCTTTTGAGGATTAGAGTGGGCAATTGTGGTCCGATTTTAGTGTTCTTTGTATGTATAGAATTGTGGGAGGACAAGGATTCTAATGATACAAATTTTATAGAATTTCGAGACATGGGCCCGGGGCTCGGGTTTTGCTGAGTTTCGAGATTCTTGTATATTTGATAGTTTTCGATTGGGTTGAGTTCCTTTGATATATATTCATGATGTTAATCTAGTTTTGGCTAGATTCGAAGCAATCAGGAGCTAATTTGAGGGACAAGAGCATTGCGGACTAGTGTTGTGGCCCGGTAGAGGTAAGTAATGGTTATAAATCTTGTCCTGAGGGTATGGAACCCCGGACTACCTATTTCTCACTGGTTTTAGAATGGCGCACATGTCGCATGACGAGTATGTGGCGCATACTCACTTTTGGATTGGACTATGTCCTCTCCGCAGAAACTACTGAGTTGCATATTTTACTCAAAACCTTATGTTAAATTATTTTCTAAAGATTGTTGTAATATTTGGGTAAGCCGTGTTTGGGGCCTTGTGCCGATCTGTTTAGACCCCTTGGGGGCTTTTCATTGATGTTTTTCCTCACTATTTGTTGATGATTATACTCAGCCACATTGTGCTTACTGTTTTCGAAACTCAGCCTGAATTACACTACTTTGAGATTTAAAATTATGTTTTGGGTCGAGTACCCTGTTTTACTTATTCGCCCGAGGGGCCTTTTGAGTGGTTCTGCTGAGTGAGGCTGAGGGCCTGGTTGTGAGGTGCTTAGTGATGGTGAGGTGCTGAGTGATATTAGCGCTTGGGCTGAAGGAGCCCCTCCGGAGTCTGTACACACCCCCAGTGAGCGTACAGAGTGCCGAGTGACGAGTGATTGGGAGGCATGAGTGACTGTGAGGTGCTAAGTGATTGTGAGGTGCTGAGTGATTGTGAGGTGCTGAGTGACTGTGAGGCATGCCTGAGGGGCTGATTATCATATATGCTTTGCCCGAGGGGCTACTTATGATTTTACTACTTTCATTCTAAACTTATGAAATATGTTTTGCCCGAGGGGCCTCTATATCATTCATTTCATTTTCATACTAAATTTTTCGGCTTGAAGTTGTTAAAAATATGCATTCTTCAAAGGACTTTTCAGAAGTTAGCGTATATCTATGTTTATACCATTGGAAAGTAAGGCTGTGTATATTGTGATTTGATGGCATTGATTTTATGTGATTCCTTGTCGCCTAGAGTTGATTTATTTTCATTACTACTGAGTTGGCGTACTCACATTACTCCCTGCACCTCTGTGTGCAGTTTCAGGTGCAGATATCGAGCATTAGCCATTTATTCTGCACGGAGCCGGATTGTGGGATATAGAGGTAGCTATTCAGCGTCCGCAACATCTCTGTTTTCCCTTCTTGTTGTATCTAGCTTTTATTCGGAGGTTTTGTATTATAATAGTATATTTTGGCTTATTCCCCTAGATACTCATAACATGTTGGCTCCGGGTTTTGGGGTTGGCGGTACTATATAATTGGCCTACTTTATTTTAGCAATCTCTGTATATTTTATGAAGTGCTTGAAACTTGATTAGGATTTTTAAAATAAAAAAAAAAGAAATTGTGAACATGCGGTAGTCGGCTAGCCTAGTTCCACGATAGGCGCCATCATGGCTGGTTTAGGATTTGGGGTCGTGATAGTTTGGTATGAGAGCCAAGGTTACATAAGACTCAACGGTCATGAGCAGGTTTAGTAGAGTCTTGCGGATCGGTACAGAGATGTCTATACTTATCTTTGAGAGGCTGCCGAACTTTTAGGAAACATTTCTATCTTTCTTGAACTCTTTCGTGCTGATCTATTGATTCTTGAAATCTGAACTTATGTTGTTTCATTCTCTCACAGATGGTGAGGACACGCCATACTCATCAGAGTGACCAGTCACCAGCTAGACCAGCGAGAGGTGGAGGTCACGGTCGAGGTACGGGGCTAGCCCGCGCAGCAGCCGGGGCAGTACCACAGGATCCCCCTATCGACCATGATCATGTTCCCGTCGATGGTGTCCCAGCGGGACAGGATCAGGCACCAGCAGTGCCTATGGTTATTCCGGGTCTTCAGGAGACCCTATCTCAGATATTTCCAGTATGCACCAGTTTGGCTCAGGCATTCGCCATGTCTTCTACTGCCACCACAGCTCAGGCCGGGGGAGGCAATCAGACTCCAGCTGCCCGGGCACCTGAGCAAGCTGCACAGGGTATTCAGGCATAGGGAGCAGCCCCAGCTCAGCCAGTTTCTCCGGTCCAGGATTATGTGGTCCCTGCTGTGCCTGATGACGAGGAGCGCAGGTTGGAGAGATTCATCAAACTACAACCTCAGACTTTCAGCGGTACAGAGGGCGAGGATGCCCAGGGATTTCTAGATAGGTGCCAGAGGATACTGCATACTGCGGGTATTCTGGAGACCAGTGGGGTCTCATTTGTTACATTTCAGTTTGCGGGTGCTGCCTTTACCTGGTGGGAATAATTAAAGAGGTGTAGGCCGGTTGTTTCAGCACCTCTCACTTGGCAGCAGTTCTCTACGATCTTTTTGGAGAAGTATGTTCATCAGTCCCACAGAGAGGAGCAATATAGGCAGTTTGAGCAGCTGCGCCAGGGAGAGTTATCAGTTACTCAGTACGAGATGAGGTTCTCTGAGTTGGCTAGGCATGCTTCTGAAATTGTCCTTACTAATAGGGAGAGGGTGTGGAAGTTTGTAGATGGTCTTTCTTATCAGCTTCGGTTATTTATGACTCGGGAGAGAGTATGCTTAATTCGAGCAGGTTCTTGACATAGCTCGACATATTGAGTCCATTCACGGCCAGGAGGGAGAGGCCAAGAGGCCTCGTGGTTTGGGCAATTCCAGTGATGCTCCCTTCAGGGGACAGTTTCAGCATGGTAGGGGCCGTTCATTCAGGCCACCACAGTTAGGCCGCCCAGCATATAGTGGTGCATCTTTGGGACAGGGTCCCCGTGGTTCTCAGTTAGGCCGTACATCATTTGGTGCCCTCCCAGCTCAGAGTGCAGCTCGAGCACCCCCACTTCAGGTTTCTTCTATGCATGAGTCTTCCAGTGGCCGTACGGGTGCTAGGGGTTTCTATCAGTCCCCACCTCAAGCTCTAGGGAGTTTCTTTGAGTGTGGAGAGTTCGGGCACGTGTGGAGGCAGTGTCCCCGCCGAACCGGTGGATCTTCTCAGTAGAGGGGTCAGCACTCGACTTCAGCTCTAGTCACTTCAACACCTGCCCAAGCAGCCAGGGATGGTGGTCAGTCAGCAAAGGCCACCCTAGAGGGGGAGGTCAGGCTCACATGTATGCATTTCCATCCAGGCCGGATGCTATGGCGTGAGATGCCGTGATCGCAGGTACTGTCTCAGTCTGTTGTTGAGATGCCTTGGCTTTATTTGACCCTAGTTCTACATATTCCTATGTTTCTTCATATTTTTCCCGTTTTCTGGATATGCCCTGTGAGTCTCTAGTCACCTCTGTTCATGTGTCGACCCCGGTGGGTGATACTATTGTTGTGGACCGTGTGTATCGGTCGTGCAAAATGTCTATTAGGGATCTGGAGACCCGAGTGGACGTACTGGTACTCAGCATGGTCGATTTTGACGTGATATTGGGAATGGATTAGTTATCTCTGTGTCATGTTATTCTCAATTGTTACGCTAAGCCGGGGTGTCCGAGGATTGAGTTGAGAGGTTCTCTATGCCGGGGTGTCCGAGGGTTGAGTTGAGAGGTTCTTCCGAGTATATGCCTAGCAGGGTGATTTCCTACCTGAAGGCTCGGCGCATGGTTGAGAAAGGGTGTTTATCTTATTTGGCCTTTGTGAGGGATGTCAGCGGTCAGACTCCCGCTATTGATTCAGTTCCTGTGGTCCGTGACTTTCTGGATGTGTTTCCTGTAGACCTGTCAGGCATGCCATCTGACAGGGATATTGATTTTGGTATTGACTTGGTGTCAGGCACTCAGCCTATTTCTATTCCACCTTATCGTATGGCACCAGCAGAGCTAAAGGAATTGAAGGAGCAGCTTCAGGAACTCCTAGATAAGGGGTTTATTTGGCCTCGTGTGTCACCTTGGGGTGCACCGATGTTGTTCGTGAAGAAGAAGGATGGGTCCATGCCTATGTGTATTGATTACCAACAGCTGAACAGGGTTACGGTGAAGAACCGGTATCCCTTGCCCCCGCATTGATAATTTGTTTTACCAGCTTTAGGGAGCTAGAGTGTTTTCCAAGATTGATTTGAGATCTGGCTATCGTTAATTGAGGATTCGGGATTCTGACATTCCAAAGACTGCTTTCAGGACCAGATATGGTCATTATGAGTTCTTGGTTATGTCATTTGGGCTAACCAATGCCCCAACTGCGTTCATGCAATTGATGAGCACAGCGTTTCACCCTCAGATCGACGGGCAGTCGGAGCGTACCATTCAGAGTTTGGAGGATATGTTGCGTGCTTGTGTGATTGACTTTGGTGGTTCATGGGACCAGTTTCTACCACTAGCGGAGTTTTCATATAATAAAAGCTATCAGTCGAGTATCCATATGGCTCCGTATGATACTTTATATGGTAGGAGGTACAGGTCTCCGGTTGGTTGGTTCGAGCCGGGCGAGGCTAGGCTATTAGGCACATACTTGGTTTAGGATGCATTGAGTAAGGCGAAGTTGATTCAGAAGCGGCTTCACACGACGCAGTCTAGGCAGAAGAGTTATGCAGACCGCAAGGTCCAAGAGGTGTCTTTCATGGTTGGGGATAAGGTGTTGCTGAAGGTGTCGCCCATGAAGGGTGTTATGAGATTCGGGAAGAGGGGGAAGCTGAGTCCCAGGTTCATTGGGCCATTTGACGTGCTTCAGAGGGTTGGGGAGGTGGCTTATAGGCTTGCTATGCCTCCCAGTTTATCGAGTATTCATCCAGTATTCCATGTTTCGATGCTCCGGAAGTATGTTGGTGACCCTTTCCATGTTTTGGACTTCAGCACGGTTCAGCTCGAGGGTGATATGTCATATGAGGTAGAGCCAGTGGCTATTTTGGGTCGACAGGTCAGGAAACTGAGGTCTAAGGATATAGTTTCAATGAAGGTTAGGTGGAGAGGGCAACCGGTAGAGGATGCCACCTGGGAGCCGAGCGGGAGATGCGGGACAATTATCCTCACTTATTCGATACTCCAGGTGTGTTTCTAGACCCATTAGAGGACTAACGTTTGTTTAAGAGGGGGAGGATGTAACGACCCGGCCAGTCGTTCCGTGAGAATTACCCTGTTTCCCCCATTTCTACATTTGTTATATATTGCTAACCTGTTTTTGTTGTGTTGGGTCAGTTGGTTTGGGTCCGGAGTGGTTATGGTGAGAATTTAGGCATTTAGTCTTTTAACGTAGCCTAATAGTTGAGAAAGTCAACTGAGAGTTGACCTATTGGTGAACGACCTCGGAATGCGTATTTTATGGCTCAGATAACTTCGTTAGGTGATTTGGGACTTTGGAGTGTGTTCGGAATGAAGTTTTGATGTCCGGTGAAGAATTAGGCTTGAATTGGCGAAAGTTAGTTTTGGCGATTTCCGGTCGAAAGTGGAAAATAGGCTATCGGGGTCGGAATGGAATTCCAGAAGTTGGAGAAGGTTCATAATGTCTTGAATTTTGAAGTTGGCGAAATTTTGAAGTTTCAAAGTTCATAGTCTTGAATTTGATGTCATTTTGGTGTTATTCCATTGTTTTTGGTGTTTCGAAGGCTCGACTAAGTTTGAATGATGTTATGGGATATGTTGGTATGTTTGGTTGAGGTCCCGGGGGCCTAGGGTGTGTTTCGGGTGGTTAACGGACCAACTCTTGGCTTGAAAACTGGGAAGATTTTTGTTGGTGTGGGGTTCTGGTTTCCTTCACACGATCGCGGGAGGATGTTTGCGATCGCATAGAGTAAAAGAGTGAGGCAGGCATTTTCCTTTATGCAATCATGTGGTTAGGATTGCGATCGCATAGGTTGGTCAGGAAAGGCAGTGCGATCGCGTGGGTATTTCTGCGATCACGTAGAGTATTTTGAGGCGCGTGTGTGGGGTGGAAAATTGTTCTATGCGATCGCGTGTATTGGTGTGCGATCGCATTGGTTGGTTGGTCTATGCATCGCGATCGCGTGCCAAGATTCGCGATCGCAGTGAAGAAAATTTAATGGTTGGGCAGAATGTTTTAAAAGGCCATTTGTGCGGGAATAGCTCATTTTTCCACCATTGTTGACGAGTTAGGAGCACTTTTGAGAGGGTTGAAGAGGAAATTGAAGGGAATCACTTGGAGGCAAGGTTTTGAACTTCATAACTCGTTTATATGTTGATTTCTAAGTAATTAAACCATAGAATTTGCTGGAATAAAACCCAAATTGGGGAAGAAGGGTGCATGGGAAATTGATTTTTCTTTTGAGGATTAGAGTGGGCAATTGTGGTCCGATTTTAGTGTTCTTGGTATGTATAGAATCCTAGGAGGACGAGGATTATAATGATGCAAATTTTATGGAATTTTTAAATGTGAGCCTGAGGCTCGGGTTTGTCCGAATTTCGAGATTCTTGTATAATTTGATAGTTTTCGATTGGGTTGAGTTCCTTTCATATATATTGATGATGTTAAACTGGTTTTGGCTAGATCCTGAGCAATCGGGAGCCAATTTTAGGGGCAAGAGCATTGCGGACTAGTGTTGTGGCCCGGTAGAGGTAAGTAATGGTTATAAATCTTCTCCTGAGGGTATGGAACCCCGGACTACCTATTTCTCACCGATTTTAGAATGGCGCACATGTCGGATGACGAGTATGCGGCGCATACTGAATTTTCGATTGGACTAGGTCCTCTCCGTGGCAACTAATGAGTTGCATATTTTACTCAAAACCTTATGTTAAATTATGTTCTGAAGATTGTTGAAATATTTGGGATATAAGCTGTTTAGACCCCTTGGGGGCTTTTCACTGCTGTTTTTCCTCACTATTTGTTGATGATTTCGCTCAGCCACATTGTGCTTACTGTTTTTGAAACTCAGCCTGAATTACACTACTTTGACATTTAAAATGATGTGTTGAGTCGAGTACCCTGTTTTACTGATTCGCCCAAGGGGCCTTTTGAGTGGTTCTGCTGAGTGAGGCCGAGGGCCCGATTGTGAGGTGCTGAGTGATGGTGAGGTGCTGAGTGATATTAGAGCTTGGGCTGAAGGAGCCCCTCCAAAGTCTGTACACACCCCCAGTGAGCGCACAGAGTGTCGAGTATCGAGTGACGAGTGATTGGGAGGCATGGGTGACTATGAGGTGCTGAGTGATTGTGAGGTGGTGAGTGATTGTGAGGTGCTGAGTGACTGTGAGGCATGCCCGAGGGGCTGATTATGATATATGTTTTTCCCGAGGGGCTACTTATGATTTTACTACTTTCATTCTGAACTTATGAAATATGTTTTGCCCGAGGGGCCTCTATATCATTCATTTCATTTTCATACTAAATTTTTCGGCTTGAAGTTGTTAAAAATATGCATTCTTCAAAGGACTTTTCAGAAGTTGGCATATATCTATGTTTATACCATTGGAAAGTAAGGCTGTGTATATTGTGATTTGATGGCATTGATTTTATGTGATTCCTTGTCGCCTAGAGTTGATTTATTTTATTTACTAATGAGGTGGCATACTCACATAACTCCCTGCACCTTTGTGTGCAGATTCAGGTGCAGATATAGAGCATTAGCCATTTATTCCGCGCGGAGCCGGATTGCGGGATATAGAGGTAGCTGTTCAGCGTCCGCAGCATCTCTATTTTCCCTTCTTGTTGTATCTAGCTTTTATTCGGAGGTTTTGTATTATAATAGTATATTTTGGTTTATTCCCCTAGATGCTCATGACATGTTGGCTCCAAGTTTTGGGGTTAGCGTTACTGTATAATTGGCCTACTTTATTTTAGTAATCTCTGTATATTTTATGAAATGCTTGAAACTTGATTGGGATTTTAAAAAAAATAAAAAAAATGAGAACATGCGGTAGTCGGCTAGCCTAGTTCCACGATAGGCGTCATCATGGCCGGTATAGGATTTGTGGTCGTGACAAAGACTCCCATCGACCCAATTATCATCGAGTTCTGACGATTTTTCAAAATTTGTTTGGGACAAGTCGGTCCTCTTATATGGCAAGTCGTTGCATGTCTTAGATGTTTGGCTACTTTAGATTCGGTTCCCTTCACCTTTAATCATCTTATTCACCTTTATTCCCCAACGCTGTTCCGTCAAGGAATTTATTCCCTAACTACTAGGAGTAAAAGAGTGTTGGTGACTCTTGACGATGATAAGGATCGAGGTTGGTTTCTTCGGTATGTTGCTGTGCCTACTGCTGGTTTAGTAGGTGAAGAAAATCTTCCCTTCCTTGAGAAGTGGAATCGCGCATGTGAGTACATTTTTGCTCACATTCCTTGCTTTTTGATTTTGATATTTTATTAATACCGTAGCTATTTCTTCTTTTTGCAGCAATCACAAAAACTGTCGAGAATGTCTCTGGTTTTCGAGATTGGGTAGAAATGATTTTGTTAACCGCTCCATTGGAAGAACGTTTTGGATGTACTTCTCTGGGAAGTATGGTTGGAGAGTTAAGACTCACGGTAAGAGAAGCTTTTATTTTTGCTTCTTTTCTTATTTGAGTATTTCTTTTTTACCCCTTTTCTTTTGACAAGGTTTCCCGCTCGTGGAGTTTCTGCTGCATCCGCGTCTATTCCCAAGTTTTCCCTGGCTCAAGCCCAGGAAATCATTTCAGGCTCTTCTTCTTCAAAGAGAAAAGCAGGTGGGTCAAGGTCCTCGGAAGAAGAAAAGGAAAAGGAGGGCTCTTTAGTCCATAGGTCATGCAGAAGGAAGGTGGTCTCAGACGACGAGTCTGCATATGTCATTCTGCCTTCCGTGCCTAAAGTCGGACTTTCTGCCTCCGAGGATGCTAGCTCCTCTCCCGTGCGTGAATCTGTTGATTATTTGTTCCATGAAGGCTTTGGTCCTGGTGCTGATGAAGCTCCCTTGGCTGTTTCTCTCCTTCTCTTAGAGAACTCCCCTCCCCTGTTCTAGTTATTTCTCCTGCTCCCGCGGCTATTCCTTCTCCTGTCGTTACTACGTCTCCCGTAGCTTTTTCGGCCCCTCAGACTTCCTTGCCCGTGGCTCCTGCATCTCTACCTGCTTCTGTGCCTTCTGTAACAGAATTAGGGTCTTCCAGCAGGGAGATGAAGTAGGTGGTGATAGAAGTTCTGGTAGAGGGTAGTCTCTTTAAAAAGTCCGGCCAGCCGGATGTGTGGTTGAAATTGTTGATAGGCCTGACAGAGAGAGCCAAGTTGGATAGCCATAGCTCCTTTACATGGGCTAATGAGATCGTGCGCACTTCTTTAAAGGTAAAATGCATTTTCTTGTGTTCCTTCTTATAGGCACGGAGCTTATGAAAAGGGTTTCCAATACAGAGCAGTAAGTGAAAGAATGGCGCGCGGAAGCAGATAACTGGAAGGAGCAATATGAAAGCTTAAGGCTCGACATGGAGGCTGTAGAAGAAGAAAAATGTACCTTGGAGCAGCAAGTGAAGGTCATGACGGCTGAGTTGGCCGGAGAAGGCATTTTCTGATCAAGCAGGCAAAGATAAGAATGTCCTTGGGTCCTCATTTGCTGAGTAGCTGTCTCGTGCCTCTGGAGAGATCAGGAGCTTGAAGGCCTTGTTAGACCAAAAGGAGGACTATCCAGACGAGCTTGTTCAATAACTTACTCAGAACTAGGAGGATCTCCACAACTCTTTGGAGAAAGTACAATTCCTGGAAAGGTCTCTTGCTCCTTTCAGGGCCGTATGCTGTTGTGGCTGAGAGGGACGAATTAAGAGCTGAGGTTGCACTATGGGAGAAAGATTACGAAGCTCTTGAATATAGGACAATTGTTTATGTTAGTTTGGTGTATATTAATTCTCGCCTCGACACATTGACTGAAATGAGCCGAGAGGGTTTCGACCTTAATGCTGAAATTGCAAAAATCAAGGAAGCCATTGAGAAGGCTCAACAAGGTCAGAATCTATCTTCACCTGAAGGTGAGGCTCCTATTATTCAAGTCTCTTCGTCCCAAGCTGCTCCTGCTCCCTCTGCCAGTGAAGTCAACCCCCCTCCTGATGAAGTTTAAGAAGTTGGTTTCTCCTTTTTTTTTCTTGTCTTAATTGGTGGTTACCGCCAGTCCCATCGGTGGTAAGTTTGGATCTTTTGAAGTCCCCAAATGACAACTTAGGGGCACCTTAATGTATAAAAACTTTATACGGCTAAGTATAAGTTAATACTTAGTTTTTACTTAGTCGTTTTAATATATTAATGCAATGATGACTTTTGTTTTCGGTTGAGTTTCTGTTTCACTCTTTAGGTCTTTTGCACGCTTTATTTTCGAGGTTTAAGTTTTACCTCTGAGTTTTGCATATAAAACGCTTTAGATTATCCGTACCTTTTTGTAGTAGGTACGATTTTGTGAAAGAGGGACCTGTTTTGATCGACACATAATGAAGAAGAAGTATCAACTTCATAATGGTGTAAGAATGCGATAGATAGATAGGAATTTTTCACATGTTTAACAATGTTCCTGAAGAAAGTTTTTGTGTTGAACTTTCACAACATTTTACATGTGTTTGATTATCGTCTAACTCATATTGAAACTGTTTTCTTTTAACAGGTTTGATATACACTTGTTTTTCGTAACTATTTTTCTTATGTAACAGTTTTTTCGAGTTAATAGAAGAGATTAACTGTTTTTTTTTGCAATAGATTTTTAAAGGTAGGGGTTTTAACCCGTAACTGTTTTTATTGATAACAGTTTCCAATAATCACGAGGGTAATGCTTTTTCATCCGCAACTATTTTTTTTATGAGTTTTTTGGATAAGCACAAGGATTTTGATCTTTCATCCGTAACTGTTTTATTTGATAACGGTTTCTGTATGAGTACAAAGATTTCATAATTGTTTTTGGTTACTACAATTTTCTGAATAAGTACAAAGATGATGATCTTTTATCCATAAGTGTTTTTAGTTACAACATTTTTCTGAATAAGTACAAAGATGTGCATTTTGTTTACATCTATGAACATGTTCGAAGGTTTTTTGAATCAAGGTTTGTGTTTTGATTCTTTGGCTCTTTTGCTCGTATCACTTGACTTTTTGGGTAGATGGATCTTCAGGCTTGAGCTTTGACTTTTTGATAGTCTTCTATGCTTCGTCTTTGCCCTCCATACTGTATAGTCCCCCAACTGTTTGAGCTTTGAAGAATGAAATCTCGAGCACTTGACTATTCCTTCCTTGTGGTCCTTTTCCTGGAAAAGAAAAACATACGAGATTGGAAGGTATATAGTTTTTAGATGATGACAGCTTAACCCTTTTAAAGGTGCATCAGAAAGTGCAACCCTAGACCGAGAATTCAGTTACTTCCTCGCATCTTTGCAGGTCTAATATCATCATCTGGTGATGGGTTAGCCTTTTTCCTATCATTTAAAAACGGTTAGTAAAATTTTAACTGTACAAGAATAAAATCGAACGTGGCGATACCTGACGGGGGGGGGGGGGTATTCCTTTTCCTTAGAAGTAATACTTCTTCAAATGGATGGCATTCCAGCTTGTTGGTACGATCCTACCGTCCATAGCTTGCAGCTCTTAGGGCCTTTCCTAGCGATGCCTCGGACTTTGTAGGGTCCTTCCCAATTTCGATTTAACATTCACGCACCAGCTTCTTTTGTTGATTGAAAGACTTTTTTGAGAATGAAGTCCCCAATATTGAAGTATCTGAGGTGAGCTTTTCAGTGTTAATAATTCTCTATGATTTGTTTTTGAGCTGCCATATGTATTAACGCGGCTTCTCTCCTTTGTTCGTGCAATTCAAGATTAGTTCTCAACTCGTCGTTGTTTGCATCCTCCGTGGTTATTGTAAACTTTATGTTTGGTTCACCAATCTCCACCGGTATTAAGGCTTCTGAGCCATAGACAAGCGCAACCAGAGTCTCTCCTGTGGCTGTTTTGGAAGTTGTTCTGTAAGCCCATAGCACTGCCGGTAATTCACCAGGCTAATTTCCCTTGTCTTTCTCTAACCATTTCTTTAGGTTGTTGATGATGACCCTATTCGTTTATTTAGCTTGCCCATTTACGGTGTTGAAGTAATCTGTTTGATTTGCCAGCTTTCGAAGAATTTTGTGATTTGCGAGCCTATGAATTGTGGGCCATTATCATATACGATCTCCATTGGTATTCCAAAGCGGCATATTATATTTCACCATAAGAAGCTTTTAACTTCTTTTTCTCGTGCCTGTTTAAAAGCTTCCGCCTCTACCCATATTGTAAAATTTTCAGTTAGCACGAGTAAGAACCGTACCTTTACTTTAGCTGTGGGAAGGGTCCTACTATATCCATGCCCCACTTCATGAATGGCCATGGTGATATTATTGGATGCAATAGTTCCGCTGGTCGACGCATGTTATTAGCAAATCGTTGGTATTTATCGCATTTGGATATGAAGCTCTTAGCCTCTTCTTCCATCTTAGGCCAATAGTACCCAGCTCTGATAAGGGTTTTGACAAAGGATCTCGCCCCTACGTGATTTCCACAGTGTTCTTTGTGGAATTCACTCATCACGAACTCCGTTTGGTTAGGTCCGAGACATTTTTCTAGGGGACGTCCGAACATCTTGTGATATAAAGAATTGCGAATGAGGCAGTACCGTGCAGCTTTTCGACGAAGTGCTTCAGCTGCTTTTTTGTCTTCAGGTACAGTGCCATTTTGCAAAAAAATTATAATTTCGTTTCCCCAATCCCAAGTTAAATTGTTGAAAGTTACCTTATTTTTTTCCTGGTCGATTGCTGAATGAAATAGGTCGACGACAATTGCATTGTCTTTGTTTGTTACTTCCGTAACTGCTGCGAGGTTAGCCAATGCGTCCGCCTCTGCATTTTTCTCTCTAGGTATTTGTATAACCTTCTACGTTTTGAATTGTCTCACGAGATCTCATACCTTTTCTAGACATTGTTGCATCCGAGTCTCTCGAGCAATGTAAGTCCCCTGCATCAGATTTACTACCAGCTGAGAGTCACTTTTGATTACGATTTGCCCGATTGGGAGTTCTCGTGCCAGTTCCAGCCTTGCAATGACAACTTCGTACTCTGCTTCATTGTTAGTTATAGGATAACATTTGATAGCTTGTCGTGTCTTTTCACTTGGGGTGATATTAAAACTATGCCTAAGCCGGCACCTTTTACATTAGAAGAACTATTAGTAAATAGGGTCCATAGACCCGGATTAGCACCGTAAAGAGTTGTAACTCTTTTTCCACTCCAAGGACAATGCTATTATTATAATCAGCGATAAAATCAGCTAAAATTTGAGACTTTATTGCAGTCCTATGTTGATATATTATATATTCTCACTTAATTCTATGGCCCATTTAGCTAGCCTTCGTCATAATTCTTGTTTATGTAGAATATTTCTCAATGGATACGAGGTCACAACAGTGATTGGATGACATTGAAAATATGGTCTCAATTTTCTAGATGCCATGATTAGAGTTAAGGCTAATTTTTCTAGATGTGGGTATCTAGTTTCAACATGAATTAATGTCTTGCTTACATAATAAATTGGAGATTGTTTACCTTTGTCGTCCCTTACCAGTATTGTACTTACGACAATTTCTGCGATGGCAAGGTAGATGTACGACCTTTCTCCCTCCTTTGGATTTGATAGCAACAGGGGGTTTTGATAGATAAGCCTTCAAATCTTTGAGAGCCTATAGACATTCTTTAGGCTATTCGAACTGATTTTGCTTCTTGAGAACTGAAAAGAATTTAAAACTTTTCTCGGACGACCTGGAAATAAATCTTCCTAAAGCTGCAATTCTTCCCGTTAGTCTTTGAACATCCTTTTTGTTCGTAAGTATATCGAGTATTTCTTTTATAGCTTTAATTTGAGCAGGATTTACTTCTATTCCTCTATTTGATACAAGGAAGCCCAAAAATTTACCTGATTCTACGCCAAAGGCGCACTTTTCTGGATACAATTTCATATTATACTTGCGTAATATTTCAAAGGTAATAGAGAGGTGCTGGAAATGGTCCTCTGCATGTGCTTATTTTACCAGCATGTCATCGATGTAAACTTCCATTGTCTTCGCCATATATTCCTGGAACATCTTGGTCACTAGCCTTTGGTACGTGGCTCCCGCATTTTTCAGGCCAAAAGGCATGACTTTCGTAATAATAAGTCCCCCTGTTTTTAATAAAGGACGTTGTGTCCTCGTCTGAGGGATCTATTTTAATCTGATTATAACCTTAATATGCATCTAGAAAGCTTAATAATTCATGAGCTGCGGTGGCATCAATCGATTGATCTATATGTGGTAATGGAAATGAATCTTTGGGGCATGCTTTATTTAAATCTGTTTAATCTATGCATACTCTCTATTACCATTCTTTTTAGGCACTACCACAGTGTTAGCTAACTAGTTAGGGTATGTTACCTCACGTATTGAACCAATTTTCAAGAGTTTTTGTACCTCTTCATCAATCACTTGGTTCTTGAATGGTCCTTGCTTTCTTTTCTTCTACTTAACAGGTACGAAGAATGGATCTTCATTTAGTTTATGAGTCATCACTTCTGGTGGGATACCTTTCATATCTGAATGGGACTATGGAAAGCAATCTACGTTAGCCTTTAAATAATCAATTAACTTACCTCTTCGACTGGGGTTCAGCCTCACGCCTATATGGACTTTCTTTTCAGGTTTTTGTTCGAACAATGGAACAACTTCGAGCTCTTCCGTGGTTGTTTTGATGTGTTCATCTTCCTCGGTTCTTGAATGACGTCCTGTCTGGAATCCATGTATGTGTGGTTTGGTGCATCTTCCGTGATGAGTTGGTTCACCTTCTCGTGACTATCTTCTTCCGTACCTGTTCGAACCTCCTCCGTACCTGTTTGGGCAGCAATTTCTTCCATACCTGTTTGGGTGGCAGTTCCTGCCTGGGAAATTTCTCTATCTTTTGATTCTTCCGTCTCTACTTTTTTGTTATAGTGTACTACGGAATTTATATTTCTAGAGGTTTGCTGATCGCATCTAATCTCTTGTATTCCCCATTCGGAAGGGAATGTAATTATTTATGTAAGGTGGATGGTACCACTTTCATGTCGTGAATCCATGGCCTTCCCATGATTACGTTATAAGCCATGTAAGTATCGATGACTTGGAAACTGGTATTTTTGATTACTCCCTCAGCATAAGTGCTAGGTTCAATTTCTCCTTTGGTTATAAACGTAGAGTTGTCAGACCCTGATACGGCTCGTGCCTTTGGGATTACTTGATTTCCCAAGAGCATTCCTTCCACGACTCTTAGCAAAATGATGTTGACTGAACTATCTGGATCAATCAATACTCTTTTCACGTTAGTATCATGTATAAGTAGGGATAATACCAGTGAATCATTGTGGAGTAGAATTAGCCCGTTGGTATCTACATCATCGAAGGATATGCTGTCTGCTTCCAAAATTTCGCGGATCCGCTTCCCGTTTGTAATTATGAGCTTTGTAGTTCTTTTACAGATTACTCTGTTTACTTCCTCACCTCCGTGTATCGACTGTTCATTTTGGAAATGGTGGTTTTGGGGGCTCCTACCTGTTCTTTACATATGCCTGCTTACCTTTTTCACTAAACAATCCTGTTAGGTAGCCCTGTTTTAATAATTGTTCTACCTGACCTTGCAAAAATCTGCAATCCACCATTTTGTGTCCATGATCATTATGGAATTTGCATCTGAAGTCTGGTTTCCTTTTATTTGGATTTGACCTCATTTCTTTGGGCCATTGAACCTTATCACCCATATTTCTCGATGCTGGAATATATTGAGACGTACTTACATTCAAAGAGTGGTCTCCAATTCTTGTTTTACCTCTGTGTCATTCATCCCGGTTCTTTCTGGACCTTGATGAGGATGAGCCTGTATCTCTATTTAATGGTCTATATTCTGACCGAGTGTTTTCGAACCTGGGACGATTTTCCCGTCCCAGGGGTCCGATGTAAGGATCGTTCATGATTTTACCTGATCTCCTATCTGATTCGAAATGTATGGAACCAATACAATATTCATCTTTCGAACGAGCTATGGTATCTTCTTCTATACGAAGTTTGGTGTTGTACCTGTTATAGACATCATTCCATGTCATAGCTGGGAATTCTCTGAAGCTTTCCTTGAGTTTTCTCATGGCTTCTGAGCTTTTTGTGATTTAAATTGCTTGCTAATGCCATGGTTGCCCAATTATCAGGCACCCTTGGTAGTAGCATTCTTTCTCGTTGGAACCTATCTACAAATTCACGTAGTAGTTTCGTGTCTCCTTGTTTTATTTTAAATATGTCCTCCATTCTTTTCTTGACTTTTTGCGCACCCGAGTTTGCTTTTATGAAAGAATTTGCAAGCTCAGCAAAAGAATCAATAGAGTTTTCAGGGAGAAGAGAATATTGGGTTAGCGCTCCTTTGGTAAGTGTTTCTCAAAGTTTTTTCACTAAGACCGACTCTATTCTTGTTTTGTTAAATCGTTGCCTTTCACTCCTATGGTAAAAGCAGTCACATTGTCGCGTGGGTTTGTTGTTCCGTCATACTTAGGAACATCAGCCATTTTGAACTTCTTGGGTATAGGCAAGGGTGTTGCACTTGGTTTCCAAGGTTGTTGAGAATATCTATCAACATCAATGCCTTTGATAACAAGTGGTACTCCAGGAATTTGTTCGATTCTATCGTTTTGTTCCTTCACCTGTTTTTGCAAGGTTAGTAATAAACTTTGTAATTCAAAGTTATTAGACATACCTGGTCTCGCTTCGAGAGATTCATTAGTAGTATCTCCCCTTGCTGAGTTTACCAACCCAGATTGAGGATATTCCACAGTGATGATATTATTTGGGGGTGGTGTCAATGGTGCAGGTGACACAATATGCAATCATTTGCTTCACCTGATCTTGCTTTACTATTTGATCATTATCATTGTTATTGTTGTTGGATCTTTCTTGGGATTGTTCCCTTGAACCTCCTGGGGATCCGGGAGGTGATGGAGTCCCATCTCTTTGTTGGTTATTGTCATTGGAGTTCGGCATAGTTAAGAGGATATTGCTTGAAAAGTAAACAAAGATTATCAGAATCCCAACAGCGTAACCAATTTGTTTAACCAAAGAATTAGATCCTTTGACCAAAGTTATTTTTAGGATGATCGTGGGTTTCTGTTAAACAATATAAGACTAATAATTGAAAGTAAGAGCGTAAATAGAAAGCAATAGAATGCACGAAAAATAAAATTGTATTGCAATAGTAGTTCCAATGTCCCTTACAAGTTATATTTTATTCTCTTATATAAGGAATTTCTTAATATAACGTCTACCATTTCCAATGATCGTACATTAATTACTAATTATGACATTAATGTAACGTTAAAATGAGTAAATGTAAATGTTGCGTGAAGGTTGTGTAACATGTGGATCATTAATTGAAGATCTTTGAATTTGCCATTTATTTTGCCTGGATTCATTTTGACCGTATCTCTTCATTGTCTTAATCAAGTTGAGTTTCCCGTAGCTGATTACCCCGTAGGTATTCTATGTCGTGCCTCTTTGCCTCGTACCTCTTTATAGAATTATGTCCAGCTGTCATGTTTTTGTTGCTCCACATGGTTGGGTGAGTCATCAAGAATTATTATACGTTTGAAGCTCTTTTTACCAATATAATCATGGCAGCTAGAAAGCTAAGAGCATATTTTCAATATCATCCAATCACTGTTGTGACCTCATATCCATTGAGGAACATTCTACATAAACAGGAACTATCGGGGAGGTTAGCTAAATGGGCTATAGAATTAAGCGAGCATGACATAATATATCAGCCTAGAACTGCAATAAAGTCACAAATTCTAGCTGATCCGGGTATATGGACCCTATTTGCTGACGGCTCTTCTAATATAAAATGAGTCGGCCTAGGGATAGTCTTAATATCACCTACAGGTGAAAAGACACGGCAAGCTATTAAATGTTATCCCATAACTAATAATGAAGCAGAGTATGAAGACGTCATTGTAGGACTTGAACTGGCACGAGAACTCTAAATCTAGCAGATCGTGATCAAAAGCGATTATGAACTGGTAGTAAACCAGATGCAAGGGACTTATATTACTAGAGAGACTCGGATGCAACAATATCTGGAAAAGACACGAGATCTCGTAAAGGAATTCAAATCATGGAAGGTTATACAAATACCTAGAGAGGAAAATGCATAAGCGGATGCATTAGCTATCCTCGCAGCAGTTACAAAAGTAACAAATAAAGACAATGCGATTGCCGTTCATGTCACGACCCAAAATCCTAACTTAGGTCGTGATGGCACCCAACACCGGGTCAGGCAAGCCACCAATTTGTTTACTAGTGAAATTTCCTTATTTGATAAATCATTCCCACTCTTACCAGTTTTTAAGCTTAGAACCTTTAAGTATAAGCAGATAAATTGACCAACTTAAGTAAATGTAGCCACAAGGATCATGAACCAATATATACAGTCCCAAAAATATAAAGTCTACTATGTGTGTGGCAAGAACTAGTGTCACAAGTCTACGGGTGAACTAGTAGAATATACAAAAAGATGATATAAATTGTTCTACTGTCTGAAAGAAGTAGATAGAAATAAACAAAGATAACTCCATAGTGCTGCTGAGAATCACCAAGGGAAACAACTCACCGTGGAATCAGGTCAAGAATATACTCCCAAGGTCAGGCTCCGGTCGGATAACCAGATGCACCAGCCTCAAAAACTGTACAATTAAGTACAGAAGCGTAGTATGAATACATAAACAGATATGTACACAGTGAGTATCCCGCCTAACCTCGAAGAAGTAGTGACGAGAGGTCGGCGTGATACTTACTAGGGTCAGACAATGTGGAATAAGTACAGGCTAACCAGTAATAGCAGTAATGAATATTAATAAGAAAATGAGCATCAAATAACAATCTCTAGAACTCTCGCACCATAATTTTCCATGGCATACACGCTATTTAACCTTCTTTCTTTTTATGAAATCAACAGTTACAATTAAAGGGCTTCTCACAAATTACCAAAACATATAACATGCTATGAATGTACGGTCGTTACGCCGTGAAAAGTAAATGTGCATTGCCGAGGGTTGAACAGCCCGAACCATAGATGCATCTATCTGCCCCGCTCGCGAATCGAATATGCGAGACGGTTAATATAATACTTGGACTACCCCGCTCGCGAATCATCCATGCGCTCGGGTTCCCATATAAATTCATGATTAGCAGGAGATTCCAGATAATTTTGCAGGGAATATACTAATAGGGAGAGAATTTAGAAATGTCAACTTCAAGAACAACCCTTTGGGCCTTCACACATGAGATTTGAGGATATTAGACTACTTAATCCATATACAAGATCACATATACAACACATAAAGCATGCTTGTGAGTCCTAAACTACCTAACAAGGCATCATAGTAGCTACGAACGGACTCTCGTCACTTTCTGCGTGCGCAGCCCCCGCAAATAAGGACATACCACCATTTATAATCATCTATGGGGACAATTCCCTTTTACAAGGTTAGAAAGGAGACTCACCTCGGGTCGAACTTACTCCCCGGGTCAAGAATGCCCCCGAAACTCCGAACTCGTCACCCAAGGACTCAAAACTAATCAAACGTCACATAAATATATATCAAATTATACTCAAAGCATAGAATTCTCCTACTATTTAGTCAAATTCATCATTCTTGAAGAAATCGCCAAAATCCAACCCTGGGCCCACATGCTCGGATTCCCAAAATTCACAAAGGAACCACTCACCCATAACCTAAGGATCATTAATACTTGATTTCATAGCTAATTCATAGGTAATTCTCTTAATTCTTAAAAGCCCTATGTTACTACCCAATTCTTAATGTTTTCTTATTAAGAAGGTTAACTTAACTAAGAGTTCACGAATTAAACTAACTTTGGGGTAGAATTTACTTACTTCTCAGTGGTTGGGTCGTGGAGCCCTTTTCCCAAGCTCTCAGAGTGTTTAATGGAGGGAAGACTGAAGAAAACAATGAAGAATCCCGTATTTAAGAAACACACTGCCTGACACTGGTTCCGCACCTGCGAGCAAAGGCTCGCACCTGCGGAAATGGACGAGGAAGCCTAGGCCCGCACCTACGGAGGGGAGACCACACCTGCTGCTTCGTTCCTGCGGAACTTTGTACATACCTGTGAGAAAAGGACTGCACACTAAGGTCGCACCTACGAGGCTGGCCCCGCAGGAGGAGTCCCTCATTTGCGACTGGGCAACCGCACCTGCGGTCACACCAGAGCAGGTGCACCAGCAGCTATTTCAGCTGATTTTTTGGCCTCGTGTGGTGTTCGGGAGGCACGTGGGCCCACCAAAGCCCCTGTCAAAATATACCAACAAGTACTCTCGCTCGAGCCTTCGGAACGCTCAAAGAAATGCTAAAACTCAAAATCACATCCCAAAACCCCTGGAATCATAACTTAGGAACTTTAAGTTTTCTAGACTTCGCTAACACCGAATCAACATATACTACTCGGAATGATACCAAATTTTGTAGGCAAGTCATAAATGACATAACGGAACTATTCCCGGTCTTCGAATTTCGTTCGGACTTCGATAACACAAAAACACATCCCAAACCAGAATAGGAACTTATGGAGCTTCTTACTTCAATATTTGGCGCCGAAACGCTCCCAGGTCATCAGAAATCCATTCCGAACATACGCCCAGGTCCGAAATCATAATATGAAGCTACCGTAATCGTCGAAACCCAATTCCGAGGTGGTTTACCCAATATCTTGACCGAAGTCAAACTTGGCCTTAAAGGCCAACCTGAAGGAACCAAGTGTTCCAATATTTCTGTAAACACTTATGAATCCCGGACTACTCGCCCCCGCAAGTCATAAATCACAACAAGCCACTATGGGAAGTTTCATTTAGGGGAACAGGGTCCGATAACGCAAAATGACCGGTCGGGTCATTACATTCTCCACCTCTTAAACAAACGTTCGTCCTCGAACGAGTCTAGAATTATACCTAAAGTGCTGCATAAGTGAGGATATCTACTCCGCATGTCCTCCTCAGACTCCCAGTTCGCCTCCTCGACTGGTTGGCCCCTCCACTGGACCTTCATAGCAGAAACTCTCTTGGATCTCAACTGGCGATCCTGCTTGCAATAACAGCAACTGGCTCCTCCTCGTAGCCCATCTTCTGATCCAACAGAATAGTGCTGAAATCAACCACGTGAGAGAAGTCGGCGTGGTACCTCCGGAGCATGGATACATGAAAGATCGGATGAACTCCTGATAAACTGGGAGGTAAGTCTAGCTCATAAGCAACCTCCCCAACTCGCCTCAACACCTCGAAGGGACCTATAAACCTCGGGCTCAGCTTGCCCTTCTTCCCAAACCTCATAATACCCTTTATCGGCGAGACTATCAACAGAACCTTGTCTCCCTCCATAAATGATACATCACGCACCCTCTAATCTGCGTAACGCTTCTATCTTAACTGTGCTGTGCGAATCCTCTCCTGAATCAACTTCACCCTCTCCAAAGCATCTATCACAAGGTCGGTGCCATATATCTTAGCCTCGCCAGGCTCAAACCACCAGATAGGAGAACGACATCCCCGACCATACAAAGCGTCAAATGGATCCATCTTGATGCTGGACTGGTAACTATTATTGTAAGCAAACTCGGCCAAAGGCAAGAACTAGTCCCACTGGCCTACAAAGTTAATCACACATGCCAGAGCATGTCCTTCAATATCTGAATTGTACGCTCCGACTGACCATCAGTCTGAGGGTGAAATGTTGTGCTAAGGTCTATCTGGGTACCCATATCACCATGTAGTGCCTTCCAGAAGTGCGAGGTGATCTGAGGACCTCGATCTGATATAATGGACAATAGCACACCGTGCAACCGGACTATCTCCCGAATGTAGATCTGGGCCAACCTCTCAGAAGTATATGTAGTAGCCATTGGAATGAAATGTGCCGATTTGGTCAATCTATCCACAATGACCCAAATCGCCTCAACCTTCCGCAAAGTTCGAGGCAACCCAACAACGAAGTCCATAGCGATGCGCTCTCATTTCCACTCAGGAATGGGCATCTGCTGAAGTAGGACTCCTGGCCTCTGGTGCTCATACATCACCTGCCGGCAATTAAGACACCTAGTCACATACTCCACGATATCCTTCTTCATCCGCCTCCACCAGTAATGCTTCTTCAAATCACGATACATCTTCATAGCACTAGGATGAACAGAATACATAGAACTGTGTGCCTCCTCTAGAATCCTCTCCCTCAGGCCTTCAACATTAGGAACACATAAGCGGCCCTGAAGTCTCAGAACACCATCCTCACCAATAGTAACCTCCTTGGAACCACCCTGTACCACTATCTCCCGAAGCTCTGCCATGCACGGATCATAAAACTGCTGAGCCTTAATTTCACCCAATAACGAAGACTAAGCAACCACGTGTGCTAGAAATCGATGAGGCTTAGAAAGGTCTAATCTCACTAGGCGATTAGCCAAGGACTGAATGTCCAAGGCTAGAGGTCTCTCATCTGTTGCAATATAAGCCAAGCTACCCATACTCTCCGCCTTCCTGCTCAAAGCATCTGCTACCACATTTGCCTTGCCCGGATGATAAAGAATTGTGATATCATAATCCTTCAACAACTCAAGCCATCTGCGCTGCCTCAAATTAAGATTTCTCTGCTTGAACAAGTGCTGCAAGCTACGGTGGTCTGTATAAACCTCACAGGACACCCCATACAAGTAGTTCCTACAAATCTTAAAAGCACGAACAATCGCCGCCAACTCCAAATCTTGCACAAGATAATTTTTCTCATGAACCTTCAGTTGGCGCGAAGCATAAGCAATAACTCTCCCTTCCTACATCAACACACACCCCAAGCCAACGCGCGAAGTGTCGCAATATACTGTATACATCCTAGAACGGGAAGGCAATACTAGAACTGGTGTTGAGGTCAATGCTGCCTTGAGCTTCTGAAAGCTCGCCTCACACTCGTTAGAATATCATAATGGGGAATTCGTATGAGTCAATATATTCAATTGAGCTGTGATAGAAGAGAACCCCTCCATATATCGGCGATAATAGCCTGCTAGGCCCAAAAAGCTCCTGATCTCGGTAGCTGAAGTAGGACGCTGCCAACTCTAAACCGCCTCAGTCTTCTGAGGATCAACCTTGATACCCTCTCCGGATACCACATGCCCTAAGAGTGCCACATTATCCAACCAGAACTCACACTTGGAAAACTTAGCATATAACTTCTGTTCTCGCAAGTATGGAGCACAACTCTCAAATGCTGCTCGTGCTCCCCAGGCTACGTGAGTAAATCAAAATGTCGTCAGTGAAGACAGTGACGAAGGAATCCGTGTACGGCCTGAGTACCCTGTTCATCAAGTCCATGAAATTTGTGAGGGCATTGATCACGCTCAACTATGTCTATAAAAGACTAAGCGGGCATTGCAAATATAATCCGGTGTATTATGCCCAGAGTCGATCCCACAGGGAATTTAAGTATCAAGAAAGCTGTTAGAATACTCAACTGTCACTTGATGATATTTAAATTACTAACACTAAAGATTAAAACTAAATATTAACTACGCTAAGGTGTAAACAATTGTAATAAATATCTAAGGCTATGGTTTCCCCCGCTGGTGAACTTACTTCTCGGATACTTCGTATAGCTTGATTAATTATCTCTATCAATCATGAACACTCTATCTACCATAAATCTCTCTCAAGTAATTATGATAATTTACTAGACGCACTCTCTCAAGTTACGCTAGCTAGATCGCATTACAGTTCACTTAGATTGCACCCGAAGTATCGTTATCTCTAATTGATGCGTGGCTAGAATTCATGATGTTAAGCATTATATACCTTGAATTTTATGTGCTTTAATGATAAAAATACACATCGTATGCGCCTAATGGGGTTTATTTAATGTGTAGGTGAATTGGAAACGGAAGCCGAGCTAAATGGGAGCATAAACGCCGAAAAATGCGCTCAAGAGTCGAAAAGGAGCGACCCGGGACAAGACTGGCGTTAGCCAGGCGTTTGACTCTTAAGGCCAGGGGGTGCCTGGCGTTAGCCAGGCGTTA
>ML368327.1:0-58687 GCA_005239525.1 Nicotiana knightiana | reverse complement strand
TATTGTGGAGGACCACACATGTGGCAATATTGTCCATCTCAAACTAATGTGTGGAATTTTTGTAATGAATGTGGTTGTCAAGGTGGCCATTGGGATGGTTGTCCTAATTCTTATTATCCTTCTCTGAGCTTTGATTGTAATGTTTCTAATAATGTTAATGAGTTTGATAGTAGCAAGGAAGTGAAGGATATGGAAAACATGGTTCATATTATGGACTTGATGAGACAAGTAGCGGAGCAACAGAAGATGATAGCCGAGCAACAAGCTCTTGACGACTTAGCTATCAAAAGACTCCAGGCTAAAGTGGCCAATCTCCAAAAAGAATTAATGGCCAATCTCCAAGAAGAACACCAACTCAACGAAGAGAGCGAGTTCCCACCAGAAGATAATTTTGAAGAAGCAGATATAATGAGCCAATCTTGGCTAGAGGAACAAGCTACAATAATAAATTTTCATGAGTTTCTTCGTGATGGTCTTTCAATTATGACAGAGCNCAACTCGACGAAGAGAGCGAGTTCCCACCAGAAGATAATTTTGAAGAAGCAGATATAATGAGCCAATCTTGGCTAGAGGAACAAGCCCAACTAATAAAATCTCAAGAGTTTCTTCATGATGGTCTTTCAAATATGACAGAGCAACTGATAGAAGGAAGAACTGAGCTCAGGCAAGAGATAGACCAATTTGGCTTAGATATCCACTACCTGCAGGCTCAATTGAATAAAAAGGTTGAGGTGTCTGATGCCCTACCATCAATATTTGTGGATACTGGCCAACTTGTGGAGCGGAAAGAGGAATTACAAATATTCGACCAAATGATTAATGATGTCAAGGATGATGAAGAGCATAAAAGAGAGGATGTCAAAAATAAAGCAGTTTTAGAATTGGAGCGTATTGGACCTCATTCTAAACACTTTTCAACATTGTGTTTGGTTGGTGACATGGAAATTGATCCAGTCGAGCATATAGAGGAGTCAATGGAAGAGGAACAAAGTGTTTATATTCTGAAATTTGTGATGCCAAGAAGACAAAATGACATCCCTCACCTAAGGGCCAAGAAGTGCAAGATGCGATACCTATTGTTTGGTTCCTTCATTTTTATACCACCACCGCATGAACGTGACAGAAAAATTGATGCGAAATTGGGGACACAATTCATATCCTCAAAGTGGAAGGAAAAGTGGTGAAGTAGCAGAGTCGTGCCACGACTATAAATAAGGCGCTTGTTGGGAGGCAACCCAGCCTGTATATCTTTTCATTATTTATATATATTTTTATATTATTTTTTTAGTGTTAGTTGTTTTGTATTGTTTTTATTTTGCAGAGTAGGGGAAGTCTGAGTACCCAAAAGTTGAAGCTGAGAGGCATGTTTGAGCTTAAGTGTGGGGTCATCCCGACTCTAAAGATTGAGAATCATGTCCGAGCTATGCCCGAGAGGGTCTCAGGGAGTATTTCTCATCCTTGTTTTTTTTTCTTTGTGATCATGCATCGAGGACGATGCATAACATAAGTGTGGGGTGGGGAAACTACTTTTTGAAGTGAAATAATTTTAATTTTTTAGAAAGAAATTTTTTTTTGGATTTTTCCGAACGATGGATCTGTTGGACAATTTTTCTTGAGGGATAAAAGTCCGATTTTAAAACACAAAAAAAAAAAAAGATTTTTATTTTTTATTTTAATATTTTTTTAGAATAGGTAGTATCCCTTGGTTTTTCTTTGGGCTCCGGTTCTTTTCCAAGGGTGTAACTTGAACCGGGTATTTTAATTTTTTTTTTTTAGAGAAGTTAGGAAGAAACTGAGATACTGTTAGAAATACCCTGTGACATGTTTGGTGCCGGCATATTAGGTTATGACATACATTCTGCTTTCCCTTGTATTTGGGTTGACATGTGATGCCTGAGAAAAATAAATAGCCTAATTTGTGACGCCTTAGCTCAGTTGTTTGACTTGTATGCTACATAGTGTAATATTGCTTAATTCTCTCAATTTTGTGTGCTTGCTTGACTTGAGAGTTGAATAAAACCGTTGTGATTGAGCCATGTGCAATGTGTGAGGTTTAGTGATTTTCTATGCTATCCTGTGTAGTCTAGAACTTGCCCCGTGTGTTAATCTAAGCGAAATTGTAGGTTATGCTAGTCTAGGAGATGACGTAGGCATTTTCTTTCTTGATCATGGATGTGCTTGACACATAAGAAATAAATTTTCCATTGTTAGCCCCTTTGAGCCTTTAGACCTTTTCTTTGGTACCCACATTACAAGCCGTACCCCTATTTTGTTCTTAAATTGAGATTTTTGCACCTTTTCCTCCTAAGGCACTTAGTCGCTAAAAGAAGTAAGGTGAGATATTGGGGAGTAACTTTTGAGTGGAGCCATGTAAGGGCCTGTTGGTGCACACAAGAATTGTATTCAAAAGTCATTGGTCATTGAATCTTCATGTATGGAGTGTATAAAGAAAAAAAATGATAGAAAAAAGTATGTACAAAAAGATACACACCTCCAAATTTCTATTGAGTTGTGCTAGTGACAATATAGAAGTGCTTAATTGAAAAAGGGCTATGTTGAATATGAATTGGTTGAGAAGAATATGTGTTGAATTGTGAAGGTAGTGTATTAAAGTGCTTAGGAGGGATAGTCACTATTCCTAAATATATCCTACCCGTCCCTTAGCCTACATTACAACCTCAAAAGTCCTAATTGATCCTAGACTTAGCTAACTTGAATTAGTGGAGATCTACACTACGGGCGAGCTTATGGTACGACCACGGGATGCATATGAATTCTTTGTGAGAGTGAGGGCATTTGTTCAATTGTGTGATGTCCTTAATTTATGTTCAAGAGCATATTTGAATGTGAGGACTATTTATATTCACTCTTTTGCTTGTTGGTGAGGGCACATGGTCTCATGAACGATTGGTAATGTTGTAAACTTTCTTGTTGGGTAGGTGCGTGAATTGAGAGGGCTTAGTGGTTGCAAGTCGATTCTTGAGGTTTGGTGGTTGCGATTAGGTTGTTGGTATGATTGATTAAATTGTTATACTTGAGCATGTTTAAAGAAGGGAAAGAATGTGAAATTTTTTATGTTCATGCTTGATTGACGGTATCGATCATAGTTAAGAGGTAAGGTGTGTGATTGAAAAGTAAAATTCTTCCTGGTTAATGAATTATGTACGTGTTGAAGGATATTGCTCGAGGACGAGCAAGAGTCTAAGTGTGGGGTGTTGATGCGTGGCTAGAATTCAAGATGTTAAGCATTATATACCTTGCATTTTATGTGCTTTAATGATAAAAATACACGTCGTATGTGCCTAATGGGGTTTATTTAATGTGTAGGTGAATTGGAAATGGAAGCCGAGCTAAATGGGAGCATAAACGTCGAAAAATACGCTCAAGAGTCGAAAAGGAGCGACCCGGTAACGCCAGGCGTTTGGCTCTTAAGGACAGGGGTCGCCTGGCGTTAGCCAGGCGATACCCTCATAACGCCAGCCATGGCCTGACGTTAGCCAGGCCTTAGCCTGCTAATGCCAGGGGTCCTTTGTCCGGTAAACTCCGAGTTTTAAAGGGTTTTAAGTGTTTCCAAGTTAGAATAGAAGTCTCCTACTCGTTTAGGGTTTATCGTAAACATATAAATAGACCCAAATACATCATTGAAAGGGGATTATTGATCATTGGAGGCGTTTTTGGAGAGGAATTACACACCACGCTTGAAGAAGGCTTCTACTTAGTTTTTGTTCTCTTCTCTTTCTTTTAGTTTCATAGTTGGGTTTTAGGTGCTACATGAACGTTGTAGTTGAATCTTGAATTATTCTTATTGATTTATCTTAATTGGTTTATTTATTCAATCTTGCGCTTAATTATTTGATTGCTTGATCACCAATTGAATACTATCTACGAATCTAGGGTTGAACTCGGGAGAGGGAATTCTAGATTGCATATAAGATTGGGTAGAGCAAGATCTTAACCCTTCAGGGGAGCGGATTTGCGGTTAGGATAGGAATATACCTAATCGCCTTGCTTGGTTATTATACGGGAATTATTAATGCGTTCTTGTTAATCCTGATTCCATAGGAATATAGGCGTTATGTTAGCTTGAATAAGCGAGTTGTGCTTCGGGAGAAGGCTACGAGCAATATTAACCTCGTCAATCAATAAACCTGATTTGAAGATTTAGGTCGAAAACTCAACGTGATTGTTTGCCAACCCATAACTCTAGCATATCGGATTACATTGAATTCGTCTTTAAGTTAGTTGTCTCTTTAATTTCTTAATTTACTATTCTAGATTAATTTTAGTTAAATATTCGTACTTAGTTGTTGAGATTGATAGTTAATCACAAGTCCCTGTGGGTACGATATCTGGACTTAAAATCCTATATTNTATCAATCATGAACACTCTATCTACCATAAATCTCTCTCAAGTAATTATGCCTGTGGGTACGATATCTGGACTTAAAAGCCTATATTACTTGTCGACCACGTACACTTGCGTGAGCGTTTGGGATATCAACCAACACTAATCTAACCTCTAAACCCTCGGTTATGACTTTCGTCTATACTCTGGGAGTGGTGTTGTTCAAACAACTACCTAAATATGCACTCTCTCTCAAGTAGATACATAATAAATAGGCACAGCTAATTGATGGCCATTCAATTAACTACAACGAGAACGAAGTTGAACAAATCGAGATTAATCAACCAATCAGAACTATATTAATAACACAATAAGTTCACCCCCCAACGGGTTCTACCAAAACCCTAGATTAAAGAAGTTAGCTAAACATGTTCAAAAGAATCAAACCTAAAATAACTTGTATAATGAAACTACAAAGTAATGAAGAAAATCTGTACAAATTGATGTTTTCCTTCTCTTCAATGGCTTCCTCTCATCGAATCCCTTGTAGTTGTGTTTTAGGAGTCTATTTATATGCTTAGGGCAAACACTAAACATGTAGGAGACTTCTATTTCAACCGGGAAACACTTAAACTCGTCAAAACTCGGATTTGGCCGAACTGGGAACCCCGGGCGTTTGGACCCAAAGGCCTGGCTAACGCCAGGCTATGGCTGGCATTTCAGCCGTAACGCCAGGCTAACGCCAGGCTAAGGGTGGCGTTTCGGCCCTAAGGCCTGGCTAATGCCAGGTTGGGTCAGGCTGTAGGGCTCTGTCGCCCGGCTATCGCCCGGGTGTCTCCTTTCACGTATTTTTCGACGTATTTGCATCCCTTTAGCTCCGTTTCTATCTCCAATTCACCTACACATGAAATAAACTCCATTAAGCACATAACAAGTGTATTTTTATCATTAATGCACCTCAAATGTAAGGTATATCACATGTTAAACTCTGCAATTTAGTCTTGAATTCATAAGTTCGAAGTGGAATAAATATAATTGGCCCAAGCAACCATTGTATTATTTTATACTTCTTGGCTTTTAGATGAGGTATGTAGTCCTGTCTTTCTGGCACGAAAAATTCCAGAATGTAAGTATGTTGTTCCTCATTCCTTGACTACTCAATTGGCTCAGATGACTCTATTTCCATATCATTATCCAAGCACAATGTAGAAAAATGTTTGGAGTGAGGACCAATGCGCTCAAACACATGAACTGCAGGACTTTCAACATCCTCAACCACAATAACACTAGAGTCGATTAAAGTTGTATCCTCAACGTCCCTGGTTGACTCTAGTACTACTTCTTCAACATCGACATCCTCAAATCCTAGTTGGTTAGAGTGCTGGGTTTCTACTTTGGACACCTCCATTGACACCTCAATTTTCATCTCTGATGTACACTGCTCCTGGCTACTATCCATAATATTGGCATATTGAGCGTTAAAAGCTTCAACTAGTTGACTCGTTTGAGCCTCCAAGTTGCGAATAGTTTCATCTTGCCTTTGTACCCGCAGTTGTAACTCCTCCTGATGTTCCAGAATGCACTTCATCATATCCTCGAGCCTTTTCAGGTCATCATCACTGAGTTCTTTGTTTCTATTAACTTCACAAGAAAAAGAAGAACCATCAAAGTACGGGGTTGGGGGAAGATAAGAAATATAAGCACAACCCTGAAAGTGACCATCTTGACCACCACACATATCACACTCATTCCACACATAAGATTGAGTTGGTGCACATAACTCGCTCTCGGGAAGATTTTGATAATTTTGCTCTGGGTGGTTTCCTCCATAATATGCATAATGAGGATCAAAAGTAGAATTACCAACATCCAAATTCTCATAATTCCACGTTTTAACAAATAAAACATAAATAAAGAAATAAAAATCAAATACTAAATAAAAAAAAATTCAACTTGAAACCTAAAAATATGTATAATTATAGCTACACTTGATAATACCGTTAACTCCCCGGCAGCGGCGCCAAAATTTGATCCCCGGCAACGGCGACAAAATTTGATCACGCTCAACTATGTCTATAAAAGACTAAGCGGGCGTTGCAAATATAATCCAGGGTATTATGCTCAGAGTCGATCCCACAGGGAATTTACGTATCAAGCAAGCTATTAGAATACTCAACTGCCACTTGATGCTATTTAAATTACTAACACTAAAGATTAAAACTAAAGATTAACTACGCTAAGGTGTAAACAATTGTAATAAAGATTAACTACGCTAAGGTGAAATTATTTCTCGGATACTTCGTATAGCTTGATTAATTATCTCTATCAATCATGAACACTCTATCCACCATAAATCTCTCTCAAGTAATTATGATAATTTACTAGACGCACTCTCTCAAGTTACGCTAGCTAGATTGCATTACAGTTCACTTTAGATTGCACCCGAGGTATCGTTATCTCTAATCCAACCTCTAAACCCTCGGTTATGACTTTCGTCTATACTCTGGGAGTGGTGTTGTTCAAACAATTACCTAAATATGCACTCTCTCTCAAGTAGATACATAATAAATAGGCACAGCTAATTGATGGCCATTCAATTAACTACAACGAGAACGTAGTTGAACAAATCGAGATTAATCAACCAATCAGAACAATATTAATAACACAATAAGTTCATCCCCCAACGGGTTCTACCAAAACCCTAGATTAAAGAAGTTACCTAAACATGTTCAAAAGAATCAAACCTAAAATAACTTGCATAATGAAACTACAAAGTAATGAAGAAAATATGTACAAATTGATGTTTTCCTTCTCTTCAATGGCTTGCTCTCATCGAATCCCTTGTAGTTGTGTTTTAGGAGTCTATTTATATGTTTAGGGCAAACCCTAAACGTGTAGGAGACTTCTATTTCAACTGGTAAACACTTAAACTCGTCAAAACTCGGATTTGGCCGAATTGGGAACCCCGGGCGTTTGGACCCAAAGGCCTGGCTAACGCCAGGCTAGGGCTGGCGTTTCAGCCCTAACGCAAGGGTAAGGCTGGCGTTTCAACCCTAAGGCCTGGCTAATGCCAGGTAGGGTCAGGTTGTAGGGCTCTGTCGCCTGGCTATCGCCCGGGTGTCTCCTTTCGCGTATTTTTCGACGTATTTGCATCCCTTTAGCTCCGTTTCCATCTCCAATTCACCTACAAATGAAATAAAATCCATTAAGCACATAACAAGTGTATTTTTATCATGAATGCACCTCAAACGTAAGGTATATCACATGTTAAACTATGCAATTTAGTCTCGTATCACATTAGTCAAGCCAAAAGACATCACCAAGGTCTCATAGTGGCCATATCTCGTACAAAAAGAAGTCTTTGGAACATCTGAGGCCCGAATCTTCAACTGATGATATCCCGATCTCAAATCAATCTTAGAAAACACCTGATCACCCTGCAACTTGTCAAACAAATCACCGATGCACGGTAAAGGATACTTGTCCTTAATGGTGACCTTGTTCAACTGGCAGTAATCAATGCACATCTGCATAGACCCATCCTTCTTCTTCACAAAAAACTGGAGCACCCCACGGTGATACACTCGGTATGATAACCCCCTTAGCCAACAACTCCTCAAGCTTCTCCTTCAACTCCTTCGGAGCAATACGGTACGGAGGTATAGAAATAGGCTGGGTGCCTGGAGCTAAATCAATGTAGAAATCAATATCACGATCCGGAGGCATGCCCAGAAGGTCCAAAGGAAATACATTAGCAAACTCTCGAACAACTGGCACTGAATCAATGGTCGGAGACCCGGCGGTGGTGTCCTACACATAAGCGAGGTAGGCAAGACAACCCTTCTCGACCATATGCCAAGCCTTCAGGAATGAAATAACCCGGCTGACTACACTAACTGAGGAACCTCTCAACTCCAGCCTAGGCGACTCTGTCATGGCTAAAGTAACTGTCTTGGCATGGAAATCTAGCACGACATGATAAGGAGATATCCAATCCATGCCTAAAATAATCTCAAAATCAACCATGTCGAGCAATAACAGATTCGCTCGAGTCTCGAACTCGCAAAATGTGACCATACTGGACCGGTAAACCCGGTCTACCACCATAGAATCACCCACATGAGTGGACACACATATAGAAGAACCCAAGGACTCACAAGGGACATCCAGAAAATGAGAAAATAATATCGAAATATAGGAATAAGTGGATCCTTGATCAAATAACACTGATGCCTCTCTACTACATACTGTTATAATACCTGTGATCACGGAGTCTGAAGCCACTGCATCTGATCTAGCCGGAAAAGCATAAAATCTAGCTGGAGCACCGGAAGACTGTGCCCCGCCGGAATGAATAGGAGCTGGCTGACCTCCCCCTGACTGGTCTCCACCTCTAGGACGACCCTTGCCGACCTATCCCCCACCTCTAGGTGGCCTGACTGCTGGTGCTGGACTCATAGGTTGGTAACCCTGCTGCACTGCCTTGCCCCAAAACCTGGTACAACTCCTCTTAATATGGGCGAGATCTCCGCACTCGTAACATCTCACTGGAGGCACAGCCTGCTGCCCTGAAGTAGAACCCTGGATAACTGGGGGACGGTGAGAACCCTCTGGCATAGCACTGAAGTAAGGCCTCACTAGAGCACCACGATGAGGTGGTGGTGGGGGTGCTGAATATGGGGGCCTGTTGGGCTGACTCCTACCAAACTATCCTCTACCCCTAGCTGGGGCACACCTGAAATCCCCGAAATATCTGGCTCTCTTATCCGGCTGTACCTGCTCCCTGACCCTCGACCAATAACCGCTGATCATACAAGCAATCTCCACTACTAGCTGATAAGGAGTCCCTACCTCCACCTCTCGGGCCATGCTGGCCCTAATGCCTGGATGCAACCCGGCTACAAATCTTCGCACTCTCTCAGCATCGGTAGGCAGTATAATGAGTGCATGGCGAGACAACTCTGAAAATCTGGCCTCATAGTATGTCACTGACAGCTGTCCCTGCTCCAGCTGCTCAAGCTGATACCGCAGATCTTCCCTCTCATAAGGTAGGATATATCTGTCTAGAAACATCTGAGTGAACTGCTCCCAAGTGATAGAAGGAGAATCTGTTGGCCTGCTGAGAATATAGGACTGCCACCATATGCGAGCTCTTCCCTCTAACTGGAAAGTAGCGAAGTACACTCCATGGGACTCTAGTATCCTCATGTTGTGCAGTCTGTCCCTGCACCTGTCAATGAAATCCTGGGCATCTTCGCCTCGCTCACCCCCGAAGACTGGAGGGTGCAATCGAGTCCATCTGTCCAATAACTTCTGCGGATCATCGTCCGCAGCTGGTCTGGGCTTAGGTGCTGCTGCTACAGGCTAGGCCCCACTCACGGGCAGTGTTCCCGGGGTATGATGAAGTGCTGCTGTTCAGACCTACAGCCTGGGCAGTAGGGGTCTGGGCTCCCCTTCCTGCCTGAGATGTGGCAGGATCCACTGGAAATAAACCAGCCTGGGACATAGTATCCATAAATCTCATCATACGGCCCATGACCTCCTGGAAGCCTGGCACCGTCACGAAGTCCACTGGAGTAGGACCCACTGGGGGTACCTCCCCCTGCTCCTCTATAGTAGGATCCCCTGGTGGTGCAACTGGAATAGCCCTGGGACTCCCCCATCCCCTACCTCGGGTCGGTGCCCTCCCCCAGCCTCTGCCAGATGTACGCATCCTCACCATCTGTGAGAGAATAGAAGAATGAGATTTAGTAAACCATCAACTGCATGATAGATCATGAATAGAGAGAGGGTTCCTAACATCCTATAGCCTCCCAAAGATGAATACAGACGTCTACGTATCGATCCGCAAGACTCTACTAGGTTTTCCCGTGACTTGTGAGACCTACGTGAACCTAGTGCTCTAATATCATGTTGTCACGCCCAAAAATCCTAACTAAGGTCGTGATGGCGCCCAACACTGGGTCAGGCAAGCCAACAGTTTGTTTACTTATGAAATTTCCTTATTTGATAAATCATCCCCACGCTTACCAGTTTTTAAGCTTAGAACCTTTAAGTAGAAGCAGATAAATTGACCAACTTAAGTAAATGTAGCCACAAGGATCATGAACCAATACATACAGTCCCAAAAATATAAAGTCTACTATGTGTGTGGCAAGAACTAGTGTCACAAGTCTACGGGCGAACTAGTAGAATATACAAAAAGATGATATAAACTGTTCTACTATCTGAAAGAAGTAGACAGAAATAAACAAAGATAACTCCATAGTGCTGCTGAGAATCTCCAAGGGAAACAGCTCACCGTGGAGTCAGGTCCAGAATATACTCCCAGGGTGAAGCTCCGGTCAGATAACCAGATGCACCAGCCTCAAAACCTGTACAACTAAGTACAGAAGCGTAGTATGAGTACATAAACAGATATGTATCCAGTGAGTATCCCGCCTAACCTCGAAGAAGTAGTGACGAGAGGTCGGTGTGATACTTACTAGGGTCAGACAATGTGGAATAAGTACAGGCTAACCAGTAATAGCAGTAATCAATAGTAATAAGAAAATGAGCATCAAAGAAAAATCTCTAGTACCCTCGCGCCATTATTTACCATTGCATACACACTATTTGACCTTCTTTATTTTTATGAAATCAATAGTTACAATTACAGGGCTTCTCACAAATTACCAAAACATATAACAGGCTATGAACGTACGGTCGTTACGACATCAAAAGTAAATGTGCACTGCCGAGGGTCGAACGACCCGAACCATAGATGCATCTATCTGCCCCGCTCGCGAATCGAACATGCGACACGATTAATATAATACTAGGACTACCCCGCTCGCGAATCATCCATGCGACTCAGGTTCCCATATAAATTCATGATTAGCAGGAGATACCAGATAATTTAGCAGGGAACATACTAATATGGTGAGAATTTAGAAATGTTAACATCAAGCATAACCCCTTGGGCCTTCACACGTGAGATTCGAGGATATTAGACTACTTAATCCATATACAAGATCATAGATACAACAATTAAAGCATGATTGTGAGTCTTAAACTACCCAACAAGGCATAATAGTAGCTACACACGGACTCTCTACACTTCGTGCGTGCGCAGCCCCCGCAAATAAGGACAAACAACCATTTATTATCACCTATGGGGACAATTCCCTCTTACAAGGTTAGAAAGGAGACTCACCTCGCGTCGAACTTACTCCCCAGGTCAAGAATGCGCCCGAAACTCCAAACTCGTCACCCAAGGACTCAAAACTAATCAAACGTTACATAAATATATATATCAAATTATACTCAAAGCATGGAATTCTCCTACTATTTAGTCAAATTCATCATTCTTGAAGAAAACCCAGAATCCAACCCCAGGCCCGCATGCTCGGATTCAAAAAATTCATGAAGGAACCACTCAACCATAACCGAAGGATCGTTAATACATGATTTTTACTTGATTTCATGTCTAATTGACGGGTAATTCTCTAAATTCCCGAAAGCCCTAGGTTACTACCTAATTCTGGATTTTTTCTTTTTAAGAAGGTTAACTTAACTAAGAGTTCATGAATTAAACTAACTGTGGGGTAGAATTTACTCATCTCTTAGTGGTTGGATCGTGGAGCCCTTTTCCCAAGCTCTCAAAGTGTTTAATGGAGGAAAGAGTGAAAAAAATAACAAAGAATCCCGTATTTAAGAAACACACTATCTGACAGTGGTTCCGCACCTGCGAGGAAAGGCTCGCACCTGCGAAAATGGACGAGGAAGCCTGGGCCCGCACCTGCGGAGGGAGGACTGCACCTGCGAGAAATAGACTGCCCGTTGGGGTTCCACCTACCATGCTAGGACCGTAGTAGCGGTCCCGCACCTGCGACTGGGCAACCGCACTTACGGTCACACCAGAATAGGTGCACCAGCAGCTATTTCAGCTGGTCTTTTGGCCTTGTGTAGTGTCCGGGAGGCACCTGGGCCCACCCGAGCCCCTGTCCAAATATACCAACAAGTCCCAAATCATAATACGGACTCGCTCGAGCCTTCGGAATGGTCAAAGCAACGCTAAAGCTCAAAATCACATCCCAAAACCCCTGGAATCATAACTTAGGAACTTTAAGTTTTCTAGATTTCACTAACAACGCGCCGAATCGACCTATACTACTCGGAATGATACAAAATTTTGCAGGCAAGTCATAAATGACATAACGGAATTATTCTCGGTCTTGAAATTCTTTTCAGATCTCGATAGCACAAAAACACGTCCCAAACAACAATAGGAACTTAAGGAACTTCTTATTTCAATATTGGGCGCCGTAACGCTCTCGGGTCATCAAAAACCCATTCCTAACATACGCCCAAGTCCGAAATCATCATACTAATCTACTAGAATCGTCGAAACTCAATTCTGAGGTCGTTTACCTAAAATATTGACCGAAGTCAAACTTGTCCTTAAAGGCCCACCTGAAGGAACCAAATGTTCCAATATTTCTCTAAACACTTCTGAATCCCGAACCACTCGCCCCCACAATTCATAAATCACAACAAGCTGCTATGGGAAGTTTCATTTAGGGGAACAGGGTCCGATAACGCAAAACGACCGGTCGGGTCGTTACATTTCACTTGTTTCATTCAGCAATTGACCAGGACAAAATGATGTAACATTTAACAATTTAACCTGGGATTGGAGAAACGAAATTTTAATTTTTTTGCAGAATGGCACCGTACCCGAAGACAAAAAAGCAGCTTAAGCACTTCGCCAAAAAGCTGCACGGTATTGCCTTATTCGCAATTCTTTATATCGTAAAATGTTCGGAGGTCATTTAGCAAATTGCCTCGGACCTAACCACACGGAGTTCGTGATGAGGGAAGTCCACGAAGGACACTGTGGAAATCATGCAGGGGCGAGATCCTTAGTTAAAACCCTAATCAGAGCAGGGTACTATTAGCCCAAGACGGAAGAAGACGATGAGAGCGTCGTAGCTAAATGCGACAAATGCCAACGATTTACTAACAACATGCATCGACCAGAAGAGCTATTTCACCCAGTGATATCACCATGGCCGTTCATGAAATATGGCATGGACATAGTGGGACCCCTTCCCTCAGCTAAAGGAAAGGTACGGTTCTTACTCGTGTTAACTAACTATTTAACAAAATGGGCGGAGGTAGAAGCTTTCAAATAGGTGCGAGAAAAAGAAGTGAAAAGCTTCATATGGAGAAATATAATATGTTGCTTTGGAATACCGAAGGATATCGTATGCGATAATGGCCAGCAGTTATTGGCTTTCAAATCACAGAATTCTTCGAAAGTTGGCAAATCAAATGAATCACTTCATCACCATATCAGCCCATGGCTAATGGGCAAACTGAATCGACAAACAAAGTCATTTTCAACAACCTAAAGAAACGGTTGGAAAAAGCCACTTGATGAGCTACTGGCAGTGTTATGGGCTTACAGAACGACTTCAAAAATAGCTACGGGAGAAATTCCATTTGCGCTTGATTATGGCTCACAAGCTTTAATACCGGTGGAGATTGGCGAACCAAGCATCAGGTTTATAACAGCCATGGAGGAAGCGAACAACAATGAATTAAGAACCAACGTGGACTTTCTCGAGCAAAGAAGAGAAGCTGCGGTAATACGTATGGCAGCTCAAAAACACATCATAGAGCGATGATACAATAGAAAAGCTCACATTAGATATTTCAAAATTGGGGACTTCGTTCTCAAAAAAAAGTCTTCCAGTCAACAAAAGAAGCTGGCGCAGGAAAGCTAAATCCAAATTGGGAAGGACCCTACAAAGTCTGTGGAATCGCTGGGAAAGGTGCTTATGAGTTTGAGGCTATGGGTGGCAGGATCTTACCAACCAGTTGGAATGCCATCCACTTGAAGAAGTATTACTTCTAAGGAAAAGGAATACCCCGGTCACGTATCACTACAAAGCCAGATATCCTAACCTCTTTGTATAATTAAAACTTTACTAACCATTTTAGATGATAAGAAAAAAGCTAACCCATCATCAGATGATGATATTAGACCTGCAAAGACGCGAGGAAGTAACTGAATTCCCGGTGTAGGGTTACACTGACGTTTTAAAGGGTTAAGCAGTCATCATCTAAAAACTATATACCTTCAAGTCTTGTATGTTTTTCCTTCAGGAAAAGGACCATAAGGAAGGATTAGTCAAGTTCTTGTGATTTCATTCTTCAAAGATCACACACTTTGGGGACTATACAGTATGGAGGGAAAAGACGAAGCATAGAAGACTATAAAAAAATCAAAGCTCGAGCCTGAAGATCCATCTACCCAACAAGTCAAGTGATACGAGCAAAAGAGCCAAAGACTAAAAACACAAAGCATTTTTTATGCAAAACTCAGAGGTAAAAACTTAAACCTCAAAATAAAGCATGCAAAAGACTTGGAGAGTGAAACAAAAACTCAACAAAAACTAAAGTCGTACTTGCATTGATAGCTAAATAAACTAAGTATTAACTTAGTCTTTAGCCGTATTAAATTTTTACATTGGGTGCCCCTAAGTTGTCAGTTGGGGACTTAAAGGATCAAAACTTACACCTGATGGGACTGGGAGTAACCACCAATTGGAACAATGAAAAAAAAAAGGAACCAAGATCTTAAACTTCTGCAGACGGACGGTTGACTTCACTGGCATGAGGAGCAGCTTGGGATGAAGAGACTTGAGTAGCAGGAACCTCACCTTCAGGTGAAGAGAGATTTTTGCCTTGTTGAGACTTCTCAATGGTCTCCTTGGTTTTTGCAATTTCGGCTTTAACGTCAAAACCCTCTTGGCTCATTTCAGTGAATGTGTCGAGACAAGAATTCTTATAAGCCCAACTGACATTGACGACTGCCTTCTCTTCAAGAGCTTCGTAATCTTTCTACCACAACTCAACTTTAGCTCTTAATTCATCAATCTCAGCCATGGCAACATCATGAGAGGCCTGTAACGGAGCAAGAGACCTTTCTAGGAATTGAACTTTCTCTAAAGAGTTGCGTAGATCCTCCTGGGTCTGAGTGAGTGATTGAACAAGTTTGCACGAGTACTCCTCCTTTTGGTCCAATAAGGCCTTCAGGCTCCTGATATCTTCAGGTGCACGGGATAGCTGCTCTGCGAATGAGGACTCTAGAATGTTCTTATCCTTGCTTGCCTGGTAAGAAGATGCCTTCTCAATGGCCAACTCTGCTGTCATAACTCTCACTTGCTGCTCCAAGGTACACTTCTCTTCTTTCACTGCCTCCATATCGAGTTGTAAGCTTTCATACTTCTCTTTCCAAATATCTACCTCGACACGCAACTCCCTTACTTCCTGCTTCGTATGGGAAACCATCTTCATTAACTCCGTGCCTATAAGATTGATCGACAAAAGAATACAAATTAGGTACGGTAAAAATGTTTGCAAGAATGAACTAAAGAAAGTATGTTTTAGCTTTAAAGAAGAACGCACGATCTTATTTGCCCATGTAAGAGAACTGTGGTTGTCCAGCTTAGCTCTCCCAGTCGGGCCTATTAACAGTTTCAACCACACATCAGGCTGGCCAAACTTTTTAAAGAGGCTACTCGCCGGAACATCTATCATAACCTACCTCATCTCCCTACTGGAGACCTTACTTTTGCAATAGAAGGCACAGAAGCAACAACAGATCAGGGAGCCACGGGCAAGGAAGACTGAGAGGCAGGAAGAGCCACGGGAGAGGGAGCAACGATAGGAGCAGGAATAGCCATAGGAGCAGGAGTAATAACAGGAGTAGTTGAGGGCATTTCTTTAAGAGTAGAGGGAGAGAACATAGCCAGGGGAGCTTCATCAACAACAGGACCAAAACCTTCACGGAATAGGAGATCAACTAATTCACGCACGGGCGAGGGAGTAGCATCCTCAGGGGCAGAAAATTTAGCTTCAGGCACGGGAGGATCAATGACAGGTGTAGACTCGTCGTCGGAGACCACTTTCCTTCTGCGTGACCTATGGATTAAAGAGAGCCCTCCTCTTCCTCCTCCAATTCTAAGGTCCTTGACCCACCTGCTTTTCTCTTTAAAGAAGAGGAGCCTGAAATGACCTCCTGGGCCTTTGCCAGAGATAACTTTGGAGTAGACACGGATGCAGCAGAAACTCCACGAGCAGGAAACCCTGTCAAAAGAAAAGGGTCAAATAAAACTCAAAGGAGGAAAGAAGTAAAAACAAAAACTTCACTTACCGTGAGTCTTAACTCTCAAACCAAACCTCCCGGAGAGGTACTTCCATGAACGTTCTTCTAACGGAGCGGTTAACAAAAGTTTTTCTACCCAATCCTGGCCCTCGGAGAAGCTAAAGACCTAGAAGAAGGTTGGGGAGTAACTTGAGTTGAGAAAGAACCCCCGGAAGGAGTAGAACCTAAACTTCTAAGCCTGCTGCCTCTCCTACTCCTCATCGGAGCATAAGAGAGAGTAAAATCCTCTACGTTTATGACTCTCTTAGATTAGTTGGAAGAAAAGATATTTACAAAGACAAGAAAAAGTTCTTTACATATAAATTATGAAAGTTAGATGTTTTTCGTGAAAGTAAAGAAAGGAAAAGGGGTATTTATACTCGGAGGCAACCGTCAAAAATGGGAAAAAACAATGATGTGAAAGTCATAATTGAAGGTTTCACTTCGGGACTGATGCAGCCGCAAAAGGCCCTAAAAGGCGCTGAATAATTACGGAACCAATCCGGGAATGCCACGTGGCACAAGCATTAAATGGAAGTGACAAGCGACGCCTACGTTCAGAGATGGATGCAATGTTTCGAGTGAAGCGGCGACAAATATTCCCGCCATAAATGAGTATCTACTTACCAAATATTAATCGATAAATAAATGGTAAGTGGGGAGACTATCTGTAATGGTAAAAAAGAGCTTCACACGTGTAATAATTCTTGATAACTCAGTTGTGTTTATGGAACAATGAAAACACGACAGCTGGACAGGACTCTATGAAGTGGTACGAGGCAAAGGGGCACGTCACAACATACCCACGGGGTAATTAGCTACGGGAATCTCAACCTGATTGAGAAGAAGAAAAGACACGGTCAGAATGAATCCAGGCAGAATAAAGAATAGATTTAGAGATCTTCAGTTAATGAGGCACACGCTACACAACCTTCACGCAGCAGTTACGGTTACTCATTGTAACATTACATTAATACCATTATTAGTCATTAATGCTCAATCACTGAAAATGGTAGACCTTATATTAAAAAATTCCCTTTATAAAAGAGTGAAATATAACCTTTAAAAGAAAATTGGAGCGACTAGTGCAATACATTTACCTTTCGGCAACTTATTGTTTTCCATCTACGTATTTACTTTCAATTATTAGTTTATTCCTTGGTTATCAGAAACCCATATTTTCCCTAAAAATAGCTTTGGGCAAAGGATCTAATTCTTTGGTTAAACAAGTACCCTACTCTAATCAGGCTTTTAACTAAGGATCTTGCTCCTTCGTGGTTTCTACAATGTCATTCGTGTACTTCTTTCATTACGTACTCTATTTGATTGGGTCCAAGGCACCTTGTTAGGGGACATCCAAACATTTTGCAGCATAGAGTATCACGAACTAGGCAGTACCGTGCTGCGTTTCGACGAAGTGCTTGAGCTTCTTTTCTATCTTTAGGCATGGTACCATTCTGCAAAAAAATTTACAATTTCGTTTCTCGAATCCCATGTTAAATTATTAAATGTTACTTCATTTTTGTCCTGGTCGATTGCTGAATGAAATAAGTGTATTACAATAGCATTACCTTTATTCGTTACAACGATAACTGCTGCAAGATTAGCTAATGCATCCGCTTCTGCGTTTTCCTCTCTGGGTACTTGCATAATCTTCCATGACTGGAATTGTCTTACTATGTCTCGTGCTTTTTCCAGATATTGTTGCATCCGAGCCTCTCTAGCAGTATAAGTCCCTTACATCTGGTTTACCACTAGCTGAGAGTCACTTTTAGTCATGATCTGCTAGATTGAGAGTGTTGATAACCCAATTTTTCTTAAAATAATTTTAAATTGCGTATATACCTTCAAAGTCATGCATTAGCATCAATTAGTATTTTTCCACAATTTCTCTACATTTTTATTAATTTGTCCACTATTTTATTTCTAATAAATAATTACAAAATTGTATCACGAATGATTTCAAACAGATTTCTTGATTTAGTTTATTATTTATGGTCCTATTAAGTCCAAATTATTACATAAATAGCCTATTTGGTACTCTTTGGCTACAATTGCAATAACTTTGCAATTATAGCCCAAGTATATATTTTCTATATCATTTTTACCAGAAATTAGTATTTTATATTTTTAAATGCTAAATAACCATTTTTAAAACATATATATGCATGAAATTCATTTTTTTTTTAATTAGTAATTATCTTAGAAATTATTTTAATTAATTTATTTTGGATATTTAACAAATAGCCTATTTTATTTCAATTGCAGCCTAATTAAGTCAGCCCAAATACCTTAATACCAGCCCAAAAGACCCAGGCTCAAATCCTACTCAAACCCGACCCAATTCTTGTTAAATCCTAGCCGTTGTTTTGATCAACGGCTCAGATTAATTATTTCTTAAGGGATTCTGTTTGCATTCGCTTGAACACACCTAGTCTAATTTCAATAAGTCACTGATCCAAAAACTTGTATCAATCCATTCATTTTCATATTCGTATCACCTAGAGCAACATGCTTGTATGTTAAATGACTTCAAATTTTCTTGAAATATCCTGTGATTATTATTACGTACAGTCCCACGCCTAGGCAAGGCTTAAGTAACTAATTTTTATGTAAAACTGGAAAACTGCTTGTTGATTGTTTACTGCTAAGTTTTACAGGTTCAAAACCAACAAGCAAACTATTAGCATCCTGTCACATATTTTTGAAACAAGTGTTGCCTATTATGCGTATTAATGTTCACCTAGACATCCTGTCCTAAGATGTTTCTAAAATCTGCCTGTATTTGTGTTTTGAGACGTGTTGTTTTTGTGCATTACGAGTGAAGGTAAATATGAGCCTCTTAACTGCTTCTTTCATTTATCTACTGGTCGTACTTTTTATTTCCTTTTCGCATAGAATTTTACCTTTAAAACCTTTTGGGTTTGTCTAGAACTACCCATATTTAGAGGTCCTAAACTCCTCCAGGACCACAAGGAAGGGACGGGTAACAGTATGATTAGAGCTCGTTAAATCAACACTCGCTTAATAACCGCTAAGGGGTGGGATAATGGGTAAAAAAGGATATGATGCCATGTGCGATAATGCAATGTGTAGCACCTCATTGAGGAGAGATTACCGGGCATTGCACAGATGTGATCCTATAGGATAAACAACTTAGGACCCCCTTTATCCTCTTACATATGTGTGCTTAGACTGCTAATCTGTTACGACCTTTATTTGTTTACATATGTGTGGTTAGACTGTCTATTTGCTACTTTATTAATTCACAAAGTAAGTTTGGCCAGGACCCACAGTTGTGGACTTCGAGGGGTGCCTAACACCTTCCCTTTGAAGTAATTTCAAGCCCTTACCCAATCTTTGGCTATTCATTTGTGTTATAAATTACCCTTAGTAGGTTCCCTAACTCACCTTAATTCGTTAGGTGGCGACTCTTTAAATTCCTTATATCCCTTTTCCCAAAAGGAAATGAGTTGTCCTAATAATGTCAAAAACCCTGACCAATTCGAAAGGAGGGGAAAAAGGGGGCGCGACAGCTTGGTGACTCTACTGGGGATTTTCTAGGCTTTTACCATTACAAACCGCTTTGTGAATATGTGTCTTACTTTGTTAATACATGCACCCTTTCCCTTTCCCTTTCCACTTTATGTGCAATTAATTATTTATTTCTTACAAGTATTTATTTTTCCGAAACGAAACTGACAGGTTTCTTTCTTTTCTTCTGTAACTGGTTTCAATTATAACTGCTGCATTTACCGCTTTCATAATGTGAAAATACATGAAAACAAGTTGTTTATTGCTTATTTATTGCTACATAATTATGCTCAAAATCATATTCTGCTCGTGCCTATACAAATCCTATAGCAACGCTTGATCAGTGGTTGCGCTCTTCCTATTTATATCACCCCCTAAATTTGGAAAGGCTTATTTGCGGTAAAACAAGTCGATTAGTGGTGCAGTCGATGGTTATGTGACTTCCCCCTCGAGTTGTCCGCTCGAGGGTGCCAGCCTAGACCCCCATAGAAAACCTTACTCTTGTTATATTGTCCATGCATCATGGTCAAACCTAGTCGGGTTAATGTGTCGTCCGCACAATAAGCCTTTAAGACAGCTATATACAAAAGTACACTGGGGTTTTCATAATCCCAACGTACACGATCACGTTCTGTACATCAATTTGGAGAATGAAATGCATGTATGCTAATCATTAGTGTATAAATAGTCAAGTCTGGCGGGGGTAAGGGCCTCAAAATTTTGTCTTGCAGAAAATGAGGCACGAGGTTCCCAGATTCTATATGGTCAGCAATATCCCACCAATGCTCCTGAACTTGTTGTAAGACCTTTCCTCCAGTTATAAGAAACACGTGAAGAAGTACCTGGGCAATTTACCGTCTCTTCTGGACATCCAGCCAAACAATATGTTGATTGAGGTAGATACTTTGTTTTGAGATAGTGAAAGAGCTGTATTCCGCTTTGGGAATATTGAAATGACATCGCTCTTAGAAGAAATAGGACGACTAGCTGGATTGGTTTGGGAAACCCCTGGGTTGTTGGTAGTTGAGAACCGCAGGGGTAGAGGTTTTCTGAAAAATGATTGGGTTGAAGAAAAATGCTGAATTATAGTGTCTAAAACAATCCTACATAGCCTTCGAGTATTTATATGAATGATACGATCACAACAAATCATACTGTACTTATCATGACGAGTTTTCCATCACATCTCTAGGTCATATTCACTGTCGGGTATTCATATTCATTGTATTCTTTCTGGGTTTGATAGTGTTTCCGACAAAGAAGGAAATGATCCATACCAGGTTAGCCATGGTAACCCGGTTCTTGATGGAAGGGATCGATGGGAAAACCTTCAGCATTGTCCCTATGATCTTAGCTGATATTTACCGAGCCATGGAGTGTTGCCAAAGAGGAGCTAAACAATTTGAGGGTTGCAACCTGTTGCTACAGCTATGGCTTTTAGAACATTTTAAGGGTTGCAACCCATAGCTAACATTCTGCCTTTAACCTAATCATTCGTTTACATTTACGAATATATTTTTTGAAGGTTTCTGAATCAGGCTTTGTGTTTTTGTCTTGGGCTTTTTGATTTTGCTCATAACGCTTGACTTGTTGAAAAAATGGATCTTCAGGATTGAGCTTTGATTTTTTTGGTAGTTTTCTTTGCTTCTTCTTTGCCTTCCATACTGTATAGTCTCCCAAGTGTTTGAGCTTTGAAGAATAAAATCTCGAGCACTTGACTATTACTTTCTTGTGGTCCTTTTCCTAAAAAGGAAAAATGTAGGGGGCTCGTAGGTATATAGATCAGATGATGACTGCTTAAACCTTAAAAACGTCCATCAAAAAATTGTAACCCTAGATCGGGAATTCAGTTACTTCCTCGTGTGTATGTAGGTCTAGTATAATCATCTGGTGTGGGGTTAGCTTTTTGCCTGTCATCTAAAATGGTAGTATAATTTTAACTTTACAAAATGAAATCGAACATAATAATACCTGACCGTGGGCATTCCTTTTACTTAGAAGTAATACTTCTTCAAATGAATAGCATTCCAACTTGTTGGTAAAATTCTACCAACCATAGTCTCCAGTTCATAAGCACCTTTTCCAGCAATGCCACGGACTTTGTAAGGTCCTTCCCGATTTTGATTTCGCTTTCCTGCACAATCTTCTTTTGTTGATTGGAAGACCCTTTTAAGAACAAAGTCCCTAATTTTGAAATATCTGACGTGAGCTGTTCTGTTGTAATATCGCTCTATAATTTGCTTTTGAGCTGCCAAACGTATTAATGTATCTTCTCTCCTTTGCTCGAGTAAATCCGGATTTGTCCTCAACTCGTCGTTGTTTGATTCTTCCTTTGCTGTTGTGAATCTCGCGCTTGGTTCGCCAATTTCTACCGGTATTAAAGCTTCTAACCCGTAAACAAGCGCGCATGGAATTTCTCCCATGGATGTTCTTGCAGTAGTTCTGTAAGCCCATACTACTGCCAGTAGCTCGTCAGGAAAATTTCCCATGGCTTTTTCCAACCAATTCTTTAAATTGTTGACAATTATTTTGTTGTTTGACTCGGCATGCCCATTAGCCACGGGGTGATATGGTGATTAAATGATTCGTTTAATTTGCCAGCTTTCGAAGAATTCTGTGATTTCTGAGCGTACGAATTGTAGGCCATTGTCACATACGATCTCATTTCGAATACCAAAACGGCATATTATGTGTCGCCATACAAAGCTTTTCACTTCTTTTTCTCGCACCTATTTAGAAGTGTCTGCCTCCGCCCATTTTTTAGAAATAGTCTGTTAATACAAGTAAGAACCGTACCTTTCCTTTAGCTGGGGGAAGAGGTTCTATTATGTCCATGCCCCATTTCATGAATGGCCATGGTGACACCACTAGGTGGAGTAATTTTGCTGGTCCATGCATATCGTTAGCATATCGTGTGCATTTGTCGCATTTAGCTATGAAAGTCTCAGCGTCTTCTTCCATTTTAGGCCAATAGTACCCTACTCTAATCTAGGTTTTGCTAAGGATCTCGCTCCTGCGTGGTTTCCACAGTGTCCTTCGTGTAATTCTTTCATCACGTACTCTGTTTGATTGGGTCCAAGTCACCTTGCTAGGGGACCTCCAAACATTTTACGGTATAGAGTATCACGAACTAGGCAGTACCATGCTGCTTTTCGGCGAAGTGCTTGAGCTTCTTTTCTATCTTCAGCCACGGTAACATTCTGCAAAAAATTTACAATTTCGTTTCTCCAATCCTAGGTTAAATTATTAAATGTTACCTCATTTTTGTCCTGGTCGATTGCTGAATGAAATAAGTGTCTCATAACAACATTATCTTTATTCGTTACATCGGTAACTGCTGCAAGTTTAGTAAATACATCTGCTTCTGCGTTTTCCTCTCTGGGTACTTGCATAATCTTCCATGACTGGAATTGTCTTACTAGGTCTCGTGCCTTTTCCAGATATTGTTGCATCCGAGCCTCTCTAGCAGTATAAGTCCCCTGCATCTGGTTTACCACTAGTTGAGAGTCACTTTTAATCACGATCTACTCGATTGATAGTGTTGATATCCAATTTTTCCTAATATATTTTTAAATTGCATATAAACATTTAAAGTCATGCATTAGCATCAATTGGTATTTTCCCACAATTTCTCTACATTTTTATTAATTTGTCAAGTATTTTATTTCTCATAAATAATTACAAAATTGTATCACAAATGATTTTAAAGAAATTTTTGATTTAATTTATTATTTATGGTCCTATTAGGTCCAAATTATTCCATAAATAGCCAATTTGGTACTCTTTGGCCACAATTGCAATAGCATTGCAATTATAGCCCATGTATATAATTTTAATATCAAATTTACCAGAAATTAGTCTTTTATATTTTTAAATGCTAAATAACAATTTTTAAAACATATCTATGCATGAATTTCATTTTTTATAATTAGAAATTATTTTACAAATTTATTTAATTAATTTATTTTGGGTATTTAAAAATAGCCTATTTTATTTCAATTGCAGCCTAGTTAAATCAGTCCAAATACCTCAATACCAGCCCAAAAGACCCCAGGCCCAAATCCTACCCAAACCCGACCAAATTCTTGTTATATCTTGGCCATTGATCAATTTTGATCAGCGGCCCATATTAATTATTTCCTTAAGGGATTCTATTTGCATTCGCTTGAATACGCCTAGTCTAATTACAATAAGTCACTCATTGAAAAACTGGTATCAATTCATTCATTTTTAGGTTCGTATCACCTAAAGGAGCATGTTTGTATGTTAAATGACTTCAAAATTTCTTGAAATATCCTGTGATTATTATTACGTATAGTCCCACGCCTAGGCAAGCCTTAGTAACTAATCTTTATGTAAAACTGGAAACCTGCTTGTTGATTGTTTATTGCTAAGTTTTACACGTTTAAATCAGTAGGCAAACTATTAGGATCTTGTCATATAGTTTTGAAACAAGTGTTTCCTATTACGTGTATTAATGTTCACCTAGATATCCTGTCCTAAGATTTTTCTACAAACTCCATGTATTTGTGTTTTGAGACGTGCTGTTTATGTGCATTACATGTGGAGGTAAATATGAGCCTCTTAACTATTTTTTTCATTCATCTGCTGGTTCTACTTGTTATTTGCTTGTCGCCTAGAATTTTCCGTTTTAAAACCTTAGGGGTTTGTCTAGAACTACCCTAATTTAGAGGTCTTAAACTCCTTCAGGACCACAAAGAATGGACGGGTAACAGCACGCTTAGAGCTCGTTAAGTCAAAACTCGGTTAATAACCGCTAAGGGGTGGGATAATGGGTAGAAAAGGAGATGATGGCCTGTGCGCTAATGCAATGTGTAGCCCCTCATTTGAGGAGTGATTACCGGGCATCGCACAGATGCGATCCTATAGGATAAACAACTTATCACCCCCTTATCCTCTTACATATGTGTGCTTAGACTACTAATCAGTTAAGACCTTTATTCATTTACATATGTGTACTTAGACTGTCTATTGCTACTTGATTAATTAACAATGTAAGTTTGGCCGGGACCCATACTTGTGGACTTCGAGGGGTGCCCAACACGTTCCCCTTGAAGTAATTTCAAGCCCTTATCCAATCTTTGGTTATTCAATCTGTGTTATAAATGACCCTTAGTAGGTTCCCTAACGCACCTTAATTCGTTAGATGGAGATTTTTCAAATTCCTTATATCCCTTTTTCCCAAAAGGAAACGAGGTGTCCCAATAATGTCAAAAACCTGACCAGTCTTAAAGGAGGGGAAAAAAGGGGGCGCAACAGCATGGCGACTTTGCTGGGGATTTTCTTGGCTTTTACCATTACAAAACGCTTTGTGAATATGTGTCTTACTTTGTTAATACATGCACCCTTTCCCTTTCCCCATTATGTGCAATTAATTATTTATTTCTTCCAAGTATTTGTTTTTCCAAAACAAAAGTGACATGTTTCTTTGTTTTCTTCTGTAACAGCTTTCAATTATAACTGCTGCGTTTATCGCTTTCATAATGTGCAAATACATGACAACATGTTTTTTATTGCTCATTTATTACTGGATAATCATGCTCAAAATCATATTCCATTAGTGCCTATACAAAACCTATAACAACGTTTGATCAGTGGTTGCGCTCTTCCTATTTATATCACCCCTAAATTTGGAAAGGCTTATTTGCGGTAAAACTAGTCGATCCGCCTAGACCCCATATAAAACCTTACTCTTGTTATATTGTGCATGCATCATGGTCAAACCGAGCCGAGTTAATTTGTCGTCCGCAAAATAACCCTTTAAGACAACCTTATACAAAAGTCCATCGGGGTTTTAATAATCCCAATGGACACCATCACGTTCTGCGCATTAATTTGGAGAATTAAATGTCTGTATACTAATCAAAAGTGTATAAATAGTAAAGTCTAGCAGGGGTAAGGGCCTAACAATTTTTGTCTTGCAGAAAATGAGGCACGAGGTCCCCAGATTCGGTATGGTCCGCAATATCCCACCAATGCTCCTGAACTGGTGGGAAGACCTTTCCTCCGGTGATAAGAAACACGTGAAGAAGTACTTGGGCAATTTACCGTCTCTTCTGGACATCCAGCCAAACAATATGTTGATTTAGGCCGCTACATTATTTTGGGATAGTGAAAGAGCTGTATTCTTCTTTGGGAATATTGAAATGACACCGCTCCTAGAGGAAATAGGAGGACTAGCTGGACTGGTTTGGGAACCCCTGTGTTGTTGGTACCTGAGAACCGCACATGTAGAGGTTTTCTGAAAATGACGGGGTTGAAGAAAAATGCTGAATTGGAGAGTCTGAAACAATCCTACATACCCTTCGAGTACTTATATGAAAGATACGGTCACAACAAATCATACAATACTTATCATGACGAGTTTGCCATCACATCTCTAGGTCATATTCACTATAGGGTATTCGTATTCATTGTATGCTTTCTGGGTTTGATAGTGTTTTCGACAAAGAAGGAAATGATTCATACCAGGTTATCCAAAGTAACCCGGGCCTTGATGGAAGGGATCGATGGGCAAACCTTCAGCATTGTCCCTATGATCTTAGCTGATATTTACCGAGCCTTGGAGCGTTGCCAAAGAGGAGCTACACATTTTGAGGGTTGCAACCTGTTGCTACAACTATGGCTTTTAGAACATCTTTAAAATGGCCAATATCACCAAAAACATCCGCAAAAGGCTTGGAATGACCACATTGCTTTCCATCACCCCTAGCGAATGACCTACATTTCATACAGATTTGCTCAGCCGAAGACTGCCAAAGAGTGGGTGGCATTCTTTCATAATCTAACTGAGGAGTAGGTGCAATGGATGTTCGAGTGGTTCCCGACGGACAAATACATCATCAAGTCCAGGGATGCACCGCACTTAGTGATGATCGGGTTGAGAGGTATATTTCCGTACATTCTTCTCTGAGTCATGAGGCAAGCAGGCAGAAAGCAAGTTGTGCCAAGCGTCGATAAGATGAGTCACTTCAGGGCGGATTTCCAGGTCGACGACGTCCTCTACAAGTGCCAAGCCCAACACAAGTGGCACTGCAAAATCATAATGGAGAAGAATACTATTGAACCAGACAGGTACCATGCAGGATGTGCACCTTTCTACCCGGCATGGTTGGAGGACGACTTGGACGGGATAGTGAGGCCAGGAATCAGCCGAGGCAACAAAATCATAGATGAAAATGCTGAGTCTCAAGTCAAGTACATCCGGCTGCACAAAAGGATCCATGATTCTAAGAACAAGCACCGGGAGATACATGAGACCAACAAGAGGCCGATCGAGTAGTGGAAAGAGATGGGTATCCTTTCCAACAAAAAGCTTGAATACTTGGAGCGAGGAATGGTGGAGCTGGAAGGCGAAATCATCAAAAGGGTCGAGGATTTCCAGAACGCCGAGGGGAATGAAGGAGGACACCTGGCTAGAGCGTACCTGCTGGTGGGATTGCGCGAGCTGGGAAATTTGTTCGATGGAATCAAAAATATCGAATCTGGGGAAGGTCCTTCTGGGACCCAATAGGCTAGATTTACTTTTGCTTTCATCAATGTAATAAGGCCAAGTGCTATTAGTGACTTATTTTCCTATTTTTTATTTCAGTGTCGTCTTTGGATTCGTCGATTTATATTAATGAAACGAGGGATTTTGGCATCTAAGTTCTCCAAATCAACTTGTCGCTAGGCATACCACGGCAAGGAGTCTCCCAAGTTAGGACACGCATTTACATTCCTGCAATATGTGTTTAAATACTGCAAATATTCTTCTCATGATCCTCACTGACTTGGCTACATTTTGTTTTTATTTTATTTTCTTTTGATTATTCCCCTTTCCCAAAGGCTGGTTTGTGAATTCTTGCATCATAATCATACCATACAAGATCTAGGGGCCCTCCGCATTCTCCTCCTCCCAGTCCACCTAAAGGCAAAGGCAAATGCAGAGCAAAAATGGAAGACTTGACTAATATCAAAAAGGAAAACTCAACACCCAGAGGCCTCTAAATACCAGGGTACTCAGGTCCAGAATGACGATGTGTCGCAACTCACGCAAAGGTTATTGAAACTCCAAGGGGAGCTTGAACATGTTCGGAACTTGGCAAGCCTGGCCTTCTCACTTAGTGTTCCGGATTATCCATCCAAACACTCACAATCCCGCACCACCTCAGAATACCCCCAACAAATTGAACCCTCCTGCAACTCACAACTATAAAACTCCACCACAAAATCAAACCATCCCACCGCAATAGCAACAAAATACTTGCCACACTCCGAGAAACACCTCACCAATCATTCCCAAACTAAAACATTCCACCAACGATCACCTCTATGCTTAAGCACCAGGCCACCAGAACAATCCCATATATGTGGAGACTCTACCTCACTCCACTCAACCTGTATATTATACACCGGAACCCAGTGAGAAGGATATACTCATCAGGAACCTAGCTGAAGACCTTAAGAAATTGACAAGCCGAGTTTAGGGCATGGAAGGAAGTAAGGGTATTGAAGGACTGAATTATGAAGATCTTTGTATACAGCCTGATGCTGAAAAGTCGTAGGGTTACAAACCTCCCATGTTCGAAATGTTCGATGGTACCGGTGATCCCAAGGTCCATCTAATGTCCTATTGTGACAAGCTGGTTAGACTTGGAAAATACGAGAAGATCTGAATGAAGTTGTTTATGAGAAGCCTTGCAGGAGGATGCTTTGTCCTGGTACAGTAGCCAGGACCCTAAGAAATGGTCTAATTGGGTGAGTATGGAAATAGATTTCATGGACCTATTCAGGTTCAACGCGGAAAATGCACCGGACGTATTCTATAGCCAGAATCTTAAGAAGAAGCCCACTGGAACCTCGCGAGTATGCCACTCGTTTGAGGTCTAAAGCAGCCAAGGTTAGGCCTGCACTAGACGAAAAGAAAATGAACAAATTTTTCATCGGGGCATAGGACCCACAATATTATGATAGAGTGATGGTGATTGAAAACCACAAATTCTCCGACATCATCAAGCTAGGTGAGAGAATTAAAGAAGGGATTAAGAGCAGAATGGTCAATAATTTTGAAGCACTACAAGCCACAAACAAGGCACTGCAATCCGGTGGCATATCCAAGAAGGAAGATGTAGGGGCAGTAATGGTTGCATAGGGACCCAAATCTCTATTGGTATATCGAACCTCCCCACTCACACACCAAGAACCTCCACCTACTTATCAACTGTCTCCTCCACCTACTTCTCAACCACTCTCTCCACCTACACATCAACACATATCTCCCAGATATTCCAAGCCAGCTACCGCCTACCACACATATAACTCCCAACCGTCTCCCTTCTAGTCACCTCCAGCTCGCCAAAACATCCCAAGACCTCGACCGAACTTTGACCGCAGACCACCCAAACAATATACTGCCATTGCGACCAGTTGTATGAAAGGCTGAAAACTGGTGGTTATGTCACTCCCATCCCTGTTGTAGCCAAAAATAATCCATCCCAATGGGTCAATCTGAAGAAAATATGTGCATACCATTCTAGCATGAAGGGGAATACAATCGATGAATGCGGTGCGTTGAAAGATAAAATACAGGCTCTGATCGATAATAAAATCATCCAAGCAGAGGAGGCTACTCCCAATGTCCGCAACAACCCGCTTCTAGATCATAGCGGTGGAGACATCAACATGATAGAAATAGAAAAAGAATGGGACCTAGAAGGGTCAATCGGGGTGATCAAAGAAGGTGATGACCCCAAGAAACCAGCAGTTACCCTCAACCCCATTATAGTACAGATTCAGCCATTAGGGGAGGATGAAGCAACCACAATAGTCTCGTTCAAGTTTGAAGTGGCACCATCCGCGGACACGCCTGTGCCATTCGAGGTTGAACTAATGACACCTGCTAAAATACCAACTCCATTTGAAGTAAGGGTAGCAATACCCATTAAAGTGACGATGTCCACCACGCCGCCTTTTGACAATAAGGTTGTGCCCTGGGATTACATAGCTGAAACAAGAAGGAAAGGAAAGACCAAGATAGAAGAAGTCGGTTCTGCACCGGGGATGACTAGGACTGGAATGGTTTACACACATAAACACTTGGGAGAGTCTAGCAAGCAGGCTTCTAACAGACCTCCTATCATTGAAACAAGCTTAGATGACCATGGAGGAAGGTGCAAGCCCGGGAGTATTCAGTATGGAATATGAGAGGGATCCATCAATGAGAAGGCTTTCGACGAGTCTCAGAGGTCCACTATTGCCTACATCTGCAAATGGGGCCTACATGGTTCGAGGTCGAATTTCAAGTGTTAGACATATCCACGTCCTACTATCTGTTATTAGGACGACCATGGATACATGTCGATGGGGCTGTGGCCTCGACTTTGCATCAGGCAGTAAAATTTGAGTGGAACCACTAGGAGGTAATCATTCACGCAGACAGAAGCATCCCTATCTACAACCCTTAGACCATCCCATTGGTTGAGGGTAGAAGAAGGCTGGGTGGAGAAACGTACCACCACATCGAGCGGGTCAACGCAATATACCAGGATAAGTGGTGGGATAGTAAGATTGAAAGCATATTGAATTGGAGCGGATACGAGCCTGGGAAAGGACTCGCTAAGAGTATTCTGGGGATCTCCAGACCGATCCAGCTAAAGCACCACGACACTACATTTGGCTTGGGCTATCAGTACACTTGGCAGGAGTATCAGGATTGGTCGCCCCCATGGCGCGACTGTTACTATCCATTGGAGCAGCCCATACCGCATTTGGAACAGACTTTCTAGCAAGCCGACGTCATATGGGGATCAGAAGAGGAGGAAGCGTTAAAAGCCTTGAAAAATCTATTCCTGGAATATGAGGATATGGACGTTGTGTCATTGTCGATGAGGAGGAGGAGGAAGGCTCTACCATCCAATCCGTGAGTGAGGGATCATTCCTCAGAAACTTGACTGTCAGACCATTCAGGGCCCGACGAGTCACGGGGTAGCAAGGCTGAACGAGCACTATTATTTTATTCGCTAATGATTTCCTTTTCGCATTTTCTGTTTCAAATAAAACCTCCCGTGTTCCAAAACATTTGGTTTAAATTATTGAAAATTGCTTTTACGTTTCAATGAATCATTATTTATTATTGTCATTTTCTCTCATATTTTTGTCTATACAACATTACTATTTCCTATCTTGATAAACCAATGACTGTGACATGCAATGCTACAACGCAACAAAAGGATAGTGATTCTGAAGAAGAGGGTATCATACCCGATGAAATTGTTAGAGAAGTAGAGGACTTTGAGAACAGGCCTAAGTCCAATCTAGACGGAACTGTGGTAATCAACTTGGGAGATTCAGAGACTGTCAATGAAACTCGCATCCGCATCCACTTGTCACCGTCAGAGAAAGAAGAATACACACATTTCTTGAAGGAGTATGAAGACGTATTTGCATGGTCTTACGAAGACATGACAGGGCTAAGTACATCCATTGTGGCTCACAAGTTGCCAACTAATTGAATGTGCCCACCACTAAAGCAGAAGCTCTGAAAGTTGAAGCTTGATATGAGTCTGAAAATCAAGGAGGAAGTCACTAAACAAATCAACGCCAAGGTCCTCAGGGTGGTTGAATACACAACATGGTTAGCCAACATAGTGCTAGTGCCTAAGAAGGATGGGAAGGTTAGGATTTGTGTCGACTACAGGGATCTCAACCGAGCTAGTCCAAAGGATGATTTCCCCCCCTCCAAACATACACATCATGATTGACAATTGTGTCAAACATGAACTCCAGTCATTTATGGATTGTTTCGCCGGTTAACATCATACCTGGATGGACGAGGAGGACGCTGAGAAAACGGCTTTCATTACTCCATGGGAAGTATACTGTTATACGAGGATGCCATTCGGCCTAAAGAATGTTGGATCCACTTATATGAGGGATATGACTACCATTTTCCATGACATAATACATAAAGAGATCGAGGTGTATATTGACGATGTCATCATCAAGTCCAAGAAAGCCACATACCATATAGCGGATCTAAGGAACTCCTTCAACAGATTGCAGAAATACAACTTCAAACTGAACCCTGCAAAATGTGCATTAGGGGTTCCTACTGGAAAGTTGCTAGGATTCATCGTCAGCCACTGAGTAATATAATTGGATCCATCAAAACTCATGGTCATCTAGGAGTTGCCACCACCAAGAAATAAGAAGGAAGTAATGAGTTTTCTGTGACGGCTAAATTACATCAGCCAGTTCAGAGCCCAGACAATGTTCATATGTGAACCAATCTTCCAAATGTTAAAGAAAGATGTTTCAACCAAATAAACTGAGGATTGTCCAAAGGACTTCAACATAATCAAGGAGTACTTATCAAAGCCACTAGTTTTGGTCCCGCCAGAGCCAGACAAAACTTTGTTACTCTACCTTGCAGTACTATATGGAGCTTTCGGTAGCGTCTAGGGCAGCACAACGAGACAGGAAGAAAGGAACATGCTATCTTTTATCTGAGTAAGAAGTTCACTCCATATGAGGCACGGTATTCTCTACTGGAACGTACTTGTTGTGCTCTAACCTGGGTAACCCAGAAGCTGAGGCACTATTTCTGTGCCTACACAACATACCTCATACCGAGAATGGATCTTGTGAAGTATATCTTTCAGAAACCCATGCCCAATGGCAGGCTGGCTAAGTGGAAAAACCTGCTGAGTGAGTTCGACATGGTCTATGTGACTGAGAAAGCGGTCAATGGACATGCATTGGTAGATCACCTTGCTGAAAACCCTGTGGGAGGAGAATACGAACCCCTAAAAACATATTTTCCCGATGAATAAGTGTTGTTCATAGGAGAAGACATTACTGAATCCTATGACGGTTGGAGGATGTTCTTCGACGGAGCGGCAAAGTTCAAAGCAGTCGGCATTGGAGTTGTCTTAGTATCGGAGACCGGTCAACACTATTCGGTATCTGCTAAACTCAGATTTCCCTGCACCAACAACATGGCAGAATACGAAGCCTGCATCTTAGGGCTCAACATGCCCATTGACATGAATATTCAGAAGATGCTGGTAATCGGTGACTCAGATTTGCTTATACACCAAGTACAAGGAAAATGGGCCACCAAGAATTCCAAGATACTGACATATCTGCACCATGTGTGGGAATTGAGAAAGATGTTCACAAAGACAGAATTTCGGTACGCTCGCAGAATTCAGAACGAGTTTGCCGACGCACTGGCCACTTTATAATCCATGATACAGCATCCAGATAAGAACTTCATTGATCCTATTCCAGTAAAGATCCATAGCCAGCCGGCATATTATGCCCATGCTGAAGAAGAAGCAGACGAAAAACCATGGTTCCATGACATCAAGGAATACTTTGAAAAGGGAGAGTATGCGGAGCATGCAAATCATACCCAGAAACGTACGCTTCAGAGGTTGTCCAATAGTTTCTTTCACAGTAGAGGAATTCTGTACAGAAGAACTCCTGATTTGGAATTACTGAGGTGTGTTGATGCAAAAGAAGCTTCTAAACTACTTGAATAAATACATGCTGGGACCTGCGGCCCGCATATGAATGGTTTTGTCTTGGCCAAGAAAATACTCAGAGCCGGTTATTTCGGGATGACCATGGAAACAGACTGCATCCAATACGTTCGGAACTACTACCAATGTCAGGTACATGCAGACATGATAAGGTACCACCTAATGAGGTCAATGCAACTAGCTCACCGTGACCATTCGCCGCCTGGGCAATGGATGTCATCGGTCCAATCGAGCCCACTACCTCAAATGGGCATTGTTTCATCTTGGTAGCTATTGATTATTTCACCAAATGGGTCGAAGCAGAATCTTACAAAGCAATAACTAAGAAAGTCGTGGCAGACTTTATCCGCGATCGTATTGTTTGTCGATTTGGAGTTCCAGAGTCAATCATCACCGACAATGCTTCCAATCCCATAAGTGACCTAATGAAGGCCATGTGCCAGACTTTCAAAATCAAACACAAGAGTTCCACAGCCTATAGACCTCAGATGAATGGAGTTGTAGAAGCTGCCAACAAGAATATCAAGAAGATACTGAGAAAGATGATAGAAAATCACAAATAGTGGCACGAAAAGCTGTCATTTGCCTTACTAGGATACCGCACCATAGTCCGCACATCAACAGGGGAAACTTCTTACTTACTAGTTTATGGTATGGAAGTTGTTATTCCTGCCGAAGTGGAGATTCTTTCCTTGAGAATCATACAAGAAGCTGAGCTCAGCCATGCAGAGTGGATGAGGAGCCGTTATGAGCAACTAGCCCTCATAGACGGGAAAAGAATGGATGCGGTGTGTCATAAATAACTTAACCAAAACATAATGACCAGAGCCTTCAACAAAAGAGTCAGGGCTAGAAAAGTCACACCAAGGCAGCTGGTGTAGAAGAAGAACTTTCCACATTAGGATGAAGCCAAATGGAAATTCTCTCCCACCTGGCAAGGTCCATACATGGTCTAAAAAATAGTAACATGAGGATCTCTTATACTTGCAGAAATGGACGGAGAAGTCTGGCCAAAACCGATCAACTCAGATGCAGTCAAGCGATACTATGTGTAACTCTTTATGCTTTTCCCAGATGATGTAAATTGAACTACGCTCGACCTGATTCCCGTTTAAGAGGGGATACGTAGGCAGTCCTATGGGTTTGGTCACAAATCAATAAAAGTCTCATTTCCCCTTACCCCCCCTCCCCCGCAATTGGAAACTAGGGCAGAATTTTGAGAAGGACCCTCAAAATTACGAAGCAAGTTCAATCGATCATAGCACATACAACAGTAAGAGATGCCGGTCCATCTAACTGGGGCCGAATTTTTAGGAGGACCCTCAAAATTCTATAGCATGGGAGGTTGCAATGTCTAGAATCTTGTCACGGTCATCGGTTCATATAAATTTCTTAAAATAATTTTTTTCACTAGGTCTTTGACAAACTATGCATGCTTGCTTGTAAGGTAACTCTTTTTAGCCAAATGCTACCCCAATGATTTGAGCAGGATCTTCGGACCAGGCAAAGCAAGTTGATAGAAGCATGAACCGACCTCCCCCTTTACAGAACTCACAATTTTTCTTTGGATGCAGGAAAAAAGAATATACGTGCCTCGAAGTCACGAGTTTTCACCACAATCGCAATATCGAAATCTTCTACTAGATAAGAAATTTTTCTACTATCTGCTATTTACTTTATCTTCTGCATAAGGATAATCGCTTCATTTATCTTCCATGAGGTTAATATCTACCTCCACCCTTTCATAAGGCTAATCTCTCCCTTCCCTTGCATAAGGCTAATAACTGCCTTCACCATGCATAAGGCTAATCGGTGCCTTCACCTTGCATGAGGCTAATCTCTACCTTCCCTTTCATAAGGCTAATCTCTTCCCTCATCTGCATGAGGCTAAGCTCTACCTCCATTTGCATAAGGCTAATCGCTACCTTTACATCTGCATAAGGCTAATCTCTACCTTCACCCTGCATAAGGCTAATCGCTGCCTTCACCTTGCATGAGGCTAATCTCTGCCTTCCTTTGCATAAGGCTAATCTTTGCCTTCATCTGCATGAGGCTAAGCTCTACCTCCATTTGCATAAGGCTAATTGCTGCCTTCACATCTGCATAAGGCTTATCTCTGCCTTCATCTGCATGGGACAAAGCCTTATCCCGCATCATGCATGAGACTAAGCTCTGTCTCCCTACTTGCATGAGGCTAAGACGTGCCTCCACACCGGCATAAGGCTACTCTCTACCTTTATCTACATGGGACTAATCCTTGTCCCGCATCTTTTATGAGACTAAGCTCTGTCTCCATACCTGCATGAGGCTAAGCTCTACCTCCAATTTACATTCTTTCGCCGAGACTTACCGTTGTGTATCCGGAACAATCTACTTTGCTCTACTTTCAGGTTAAGCTCTGACCTCAGCTTTGCAAGACTAAGCTCTTTCTTGTTGACATCATATTATTGCATCTCATGGGCTAAAATATCACCAACTCATCCAAAGGCGTCATAGTGTAAAGGCATCATCCTCATAGCCGGAAGACACCATGTCATGGCTTGAGGATCTCTTAAATTTGCATACCATTATTCAAACGCGTCATAGTTTGGAGGCACCATCTTCATGGCTCGAGAACATCATTTCATGGCCTGTGAATCTCTCATTGAACAATTCATGGTCCAGGATGTCATGGTCTAAGGACGTCATCCTCGCCCGCCCGAAGACAACTTTCATAGTCTGAAGGGAACCTGCATCATGTTTAAATTTCCGCACAAATATATACTCGTAGCATCTCTATTTTCAGGTGACCCGGAAAGCAACTGCTATCCTAGTAGGAGCGATTCCGCTCCAGTTCTTTCAACTATATCAAACCTGACCTCTCTCGTGAACCATTCATTCACCTACCCCTAGATATCGCGTCCGCTCTTGCGATGACTTCACTGGTATATTTCACTGATGAATCCAGAACTACACACGGCTTGATTCTTGTAAAACCACGGATATGTAGGCAGCTCAGAAGCCAGAGTGCGGCCTAAATCCCTAAAACCATTTCGTCGGTCAAAATTGGCCATCATGTCTTTACCCGACAACTCTTTCATCCTTTCCGGGTAAAGAGAGGCAGTTGTTGATACCCAATTTTTCCTAAAATAATTTTAAATTGCATATATACCTTCAAAGTCATGCATTAGCATCAATTGGTATTTTCCACAATTTCTCTACATTCTTATCAATTTGTTTAGAATTTTATTTCTAATAAATAATTACAAAATTGCATCACAAATGATTTCAAAGACATTTCTTTATTTAATTTATTATTTATGGTGCTATTAAGTCCAAATTATTCCATTAATAGCCAATTTGGTTCTCTTTGGCCACAATTGCAATCCCATATATATAATTTCCATATCATTTTTACCAGAAATTAGTCTTTTATATTTTTAAATGCTAAATAACCATTTTCAAAACATATCTATGCATGTAATTCATTTTTTATAATTAATAATTATTTTACGAATTATTTTATTTTATTTATTTTGGGTATTTAACAAATAGCCTATTTTATTTCAATTGCAGCCTAATTAAGTCTGCCAAAATACCTTAAAACTAGCCCAAAACATCCCAAGCTCAAATCCTACCTAAACCCGACCCAATTCTTGTTAAATCCTGGTCGTTGATCAACTTTGATCAACGGCCCAAATTAATTATTTCCTTAATTAACCTAACTACTCCCTCCCAAACCCTCTAAATTCTCTCTCACACTTCGCCATCACTCCTTCTCCTCCTCTCTAAATCCTTTCTAACCTAACCCTAAATCTCTGCTCGCCGTAACTCTTACGCCGTCGATCATGGTGGTTCCTCACAACCCTCAGGCCTCTCATGGCTCCCTTACGCCGGTATTGCTGTCTCTAAGGCCCTCAAGGGACAAGGGTCAGTCCACTCACACCTTTGGTCTGTTCTTACCTGTCTCAGGCCGCCATGGCTCGATTTGAGTAAGATCGTTCTATTTTTTGCCTAAACCTATGGCTTTCTAAGCTGATATCTTCATCTTTGGGTTATTTCCTCAAAAACCCTAATTTCGTTTCTTAAACTTTTCAGATCTATACAGATTTGAGGAGGATCCGACTGTTTTCGCTTGTTTTTTTATGAAAACTTACTGATTTTCGAACGACTTTTCATGTTTTTCTAACTAGGGTTTTCCTGAAAATCTTTTCTTCAAAACTCTTTCTAGCTTTAAGTATTTTTCTCTGTTCTTATGTGTTTAATGAATTATGTTGAGTTATTCCTCAACCCTAACTAGTTTATGTTGAAACCCTTAATTTTTTAGCACTATGTTTGGATTCTGAGTTCGTCTATGATTATTTGCTATATGATTTTGCTATGTGTTTAAATCTCATGATTTCTTCTTGTCTTAATTTGAACGCCTTATGATTTTACCCTAGTATGTATCTATTAGGGTTTCAGATTCGATTCTTTCTGTTTATACTCGACTTATCTGCTTATTCATGGAAACCTATGTTATTTTTTCCTTAAAATCAATATTATTTTGATTCTTTGATTCCTCAACTTACTGTGATGATACCTGTGTGCTAATTTTCTCAATTATTTCCATATTTTTACCACCTTTAATCATTTCTTAACTTATACTTTGATTAACCGTGCTATTTATTGATTCTTACTAGTTATTTACTTAATTGAACCCTTGTGTATTTACCCCTAATTACCTACTTTGTACCTAGGTTATTTATTTCTTTCCTTAATTACCTTCCATGTTCTTTACCGTTGGTAAATTACTCCCTTAATTAAGGGAAGACCTTACTGATTTTATGCTTGATTGATTATGTGATTCTCCCCAATTACTGAACTATTGATTCTTACCTTATTTTCCTAGCTCTCAACTGCTATATATACCCTCTTCTATTCTGACTAACACACGGACACTAGTTCAATAACTTTCTCTTACACTTAAAAGCTTTCTGCTCTTTCTTGTTATTTGCTACTATTATTGAACTAGCCGGCTGTAAGCCAAGGCTAGTTATTGCACTACACCTACTCTATACTCTGTGTATACTCTCCTTAACTGGCATGTCCTGATTCAATTTCAAGTTAAAAAACTCTATGTGTTCTGTTACTGCTGTAGATTCACTGATTTCCAGTCTTGTTCCAGTCTTGGCATTTGAAAGTACGGAAGGCCTGGTATTCTCAGGATGCATTTGGGCCTACTTCAGACTCCCTATAGTTTAATTTTCTTTTCGCTTATGTAATTCATTCAGCCATTGGTCTGTAATAATTATTTGGGGTGGCTAGTGAAAATGGGAGGGTAGCCGTATAGTTTTATTGATATTATTGGGTAGAAAGCATGTTGTAGGTCTTACGTTATGTGATTTGCATTAGAATCCATGTCTAATGATTAATGTGTTCATTTTCATCCAAAATCATGCTCAATATGTGTAACAACCCAACCGGTCGTTCACCGGTTAGAGGCCATGAGCAGCTTTGTTTCAGGTATTATGACTCGTAGGCATGGTCGGAGTTGAATTTCAGAAAGTTCGGAGTTAAATTGGAAAGAAAATTATCATTTAGGAAGCCTTAAGTTGGAAGAATTGACTAAGATTGGAATTTCGAGTAAACGACCTCCGAATCAGGATTTGAATGTTTCAGCATGTTCATATGATGATTTCGGACTTGGGCGTGTGTTCGTAACGGGATTTGGATGACCCGAGAGCGTTTCGGCGCCCAATAGTGAAATAAGAGTTTCTTTAAGTTCAAATTTTGGTTTGGAACGTGTTTTTGTGTTATTGAGGTCCAAACGGAATTCCGAGACCAGGAATAGTTCCATTTTGTCAGTTATGACTTGCTTGCAAAATCTGGTGTTATTCTGAGTAGTATAGGTAGGATCGGCGCATTGTTAACGAATTCAAGAACTTAAAGTTCTTAAGTTCGATTCTAGGGGTTTTGAGGTTTGATTTTGAGATTTAGCGTTGTTTTGGGTGTTCCGAATGCTCGAGCAAGTCCGTAGGATGATTTGGGACTTGTTGGTACATTTGGTTTGAAGTTTCGAGGGCTCGGGTGAGTTTCGGGTAGGTCCCGAGATGTCTTTAGGATTAAAATATAGCTGTTGCAGGTCAGAGAAGTCAGATCTCTCAACCTACGACCGAGGTCCGCGGTCCTTTTTGTGCTGACCGTGGTGGGGGCCTTCGCGTCCGCAGTCGTTTTAGTGCAGTCCGCGGTGGAGGAGCTGGACCACTGGTCTGACTTTGGAGGCCTATATATTTTGATCTACAAGGAATTTTGAGATGATTCACAAGTACAGGTTGTAGCCTTTCTCGTCTAGTTTCCACAAAGCTAAAGAAATCGCAATTTGGACATCTGTAGAGAAAGTTATGGCCAAAATACTAAAGTAGGTCACTGCAGTCATTTTTCTTTGGTTTCTTCACTTTTTCTTGTTTTTGTTTCTGCGGTCTGCGGTCGTTTTTGTGTGGTCCGCGGTGGGGAAAGGGGTATAAATAAGTGGTATTTTCATTCATTTTTCAAAACCCTAAAAATATAAGAGGCGATTTTCCAAACACTCTTTCTTCTCCAAAATATTTGTATGTGATTTCTTACTTATTTTCTTCACTCCTTAACTTCTTTTTACAAGATTTCACCCTAGAATCTAGGGTTTTCATGGTGGAATTGGGAATTTTGGGTAAAACCTAAGAATATGGAAATTTGGGGATTTAGACCTCAAATTGAGGTCGGATTCCAAAACCATTTATATATCCGGGCTCGGGGGCGAATGGGTAATCGGGTTTTGGTCGGAATTTCAGGTTTGGACCGAGCGGGCTAGGATTTGATTTTTGACTTTTTGGAGAAAACTTTAGAAAACTCACTTCCATGCATTATAATTGATTCATTTAGCATTTGTAAATATAATTAAGTAAATTGTGGCTAGTTTTGAGTCCTTGGGAGACGAGTTTGGAGTTTCGGGTGTATTCTTGACCAGGAGAGTAGGATCGATACGAGGTAAGTCTCCTTTCTAACTTTGTGAAGGGGAATTGTCCCCATAGGTGAACTAATTAATTTTGTGCTACTATTTGTGGGGGCTGCGTACGCACGAGGTGACGAGAGTCCGTGTGTAGCTACTATTATGCTTATGTCGGGGTAGCCTAGGACCCACTAGCATGCTTTACTTGTCGTATTTTTAACCTTGTTGATAAAACAGACTGTCTAATATTATGGAACTTGTAGTTAAAATATCCAAGTAGGTTCATTTTCTAAATCATATAAAAGTAGAATTTATTTTCCTTGGCTAGACATTCCCTGATAAATTCCGGATTTACTACTTGAATAGGCCTATTTATATGTGGGTACCCGAGTCGCTGGTATGATTCACGAGCGGGGTAACTCTATTATGTATATGTATCCACGTCGCATGTATTATTCGCGAGCGGGGTAAGTCCTCCTACCACACTCTTATGGGATCGGGTCGTTCGCCTCGGCAGGATTTATGTACCACACTCTCATGGGAGCGGGCCGTTCGCCACGGCAGGTTAATAGATGCATCTATGGTTCACGACGTTCGACCCTTCGGCTGTGCACAATTTACTTTTATGTTGGATCGGGTCGTATGCCTCGGCATTTCCTATGTACTTACTATCTCCATTGAATTGTGTGTAATGTTTGGCTAGAAGCCAGTTTATCCGAGGGTTCTCCCCTTTATTGATGTATAACAACCTTTTTTGTGAAGCTGTAACTCTATGTATGTCTTGGTTACAGAAGGATATAGTTAATTAAGAGCTGAATAAATTGTACGGAAGGGATCGTACCACGTAATTTATACTCGTTGACATTTACATTTACTTTGTTTCATATTGATTCATTTCATTACTATACCTGATATTAATTGACTTCTAGCAAGTGTCTAATTCGACCTCTCGTCACTACCTCTCTGAGGTTAGGCGGGATACTTACTGAGTACATGTTGTTTTTGTACTCATGCTACACTTGATGTGCATTTTTGTTGCACAGGTACTTTCACAGCAATACGGCTGACTTGGAGACTTAGACGAGCTGCATCACCCGGAGACGACTCCCAGCTGGCAGAGTCTTCCTCTATGTATTGTATTTTAATTTTTAAATTTCCTTTCCAACTTGTATTTCGGACAGGCATTGTAGTATATATATAAATTTCTAGAGGCTCGCTCATGTACTTGTGATACCGGGTTCTGGGATTTGTGATGGGATTTATTCACTATTTAAATTTTCTAAAGACATTATTGTTTACTTATTCTAATTTTGATAATTACTATTTGAGGAAAATAGAAAAAGGGATGATTTAAATATATTATAATAAGGAATTTCATTAATTATTTAAGTGTTGGCTTGCCTGGCCGTGGGGTCCGGCACCATCACGACCTTTATGGATTTTGGGTCGTGACAACATGGTATTAGAGCACTAGGTTCCCTTAGGTTTCACGAGTCATGAGAAAGTATATTAGAGTCCTGCGAATCGGTACGGAGACGTCTGTACTTATCTTCGAGAGACTACAGGGCTGTTAGGAGTATTTCCCTTCTTGATTCCTCATCGTGCAGTTTGATTCCTATAAGGCTTATGCCTATGTTTCTTCCTACTCAATCTTACGCGTCGCGAAGCGCTTGGTATGAATCAGGAATTTGAGGAATTGAAATGGTGCTACGGATAGGGTGCATGATGTTTTCCATGATTAATTGGTTGGGGCTGTTGTTGCAGCCCTGCAGAAGGATAATATGTTGTTTCAGCTCAGTAAATGTGTTTCTGAGAGCCTTAAGGCTATGCTCAGGTTGTGATGATGCTTACGATTGGTTATCGCGCGATGTGGCTGTGATGGTAGGATGCTTGCCCATATGTTGGGGCAATGAATGACTTGAAGGGAGGTCTTCCTAGAGCGTGACTTTGAGATTTCAGCATTTCAGTTCTGGCGGAGGATAGGCAATTGAACTATAAATGGTCAAGGTTTTGGATTGATAAAGTAATAAGACTTGGTGTTATCAAGCGAGGTGGAGTTTTCCTCTGTGATGTGGTATCGCTAATTTTGATTGAATAGATAGTGTTAAGTTCGTCGGTTCTATGGTTTCTTTGGTTACACGGGGTCAGAGTATTGTGAAGAAGTATTGAACAAGCGGTTGTCAGAGACCGTGAGGTGCGGTGGTTCAATGTTGGATAAGTATTGATAATGAAGGCAGCTCGAGAAAGATGATCTTCAGAGAGTTTAAAGTCATGGTGAACTGCTAGTTTAAGAGCTACAGAGAATGATATTGAATTGAGGCAGTAATTGGGCAGCATATGATGAAGGAAGATATGTGAGAAGTGCTAGGCAATGGTTCCATTTCTAGGAGGCCAGGTGTAAAAAGCGGAAGTTGACCAGTCGCGTAGCGGGGGAGTTTGTTCAAAGTGGGAGTGCTACAACATAGTGGTGAATTAGAAGATATTGTAGCGCATTTAGTAGATGTCCATGAGGAGCGGACATACTGGTAAAGTTGGTGAATGAGAACGGGCTTAGGATGGGGTATTGATGTTGTACAGAGTGTGCAGTACAATGTCGTTGGAAGGTGTCAATTGGGGATTTCCAAAGGTGTCTATCTCCTGTGAGTAGGTTAAAGGTTGTGTGGTTGGCAAGTTTCTGCGAGGAATTCTAGTGGCTATTCAATAGGAGGAAAAATATGTGAATTATGCTAGAGAATTTGAGTACTCATGAAGTGCTAACAGGAGAATTTAGAAGAATTTGACGGGTTGGTTGAGCAAGGTCATGTCAATAATGAAGGAAGATTTTCAGTGGGGTCTAGAGTGGTGCAAGGAGTAGCTTCAGGCTAAGTGGGAGAGTTCCACCTCCTGCGATTGAGTTGCAAGATTATATTCCCATGGGGTAGCGGATTATCGGCGTATTAGCGAGTTATTACAGCTAAGGGAAAAGGAGTAAAACGGTAATTGTGCATGGGATTTGATAAACGTTTGCAAAAGTTGTCCCTATTGGACCAAGGTTAGGTTTTGGAAGATTCAGAATTTATGCTTAATGCATAGGCGAGTTGTTAGGGTAGTGACTCAGTCACGTGCTTCATTGAAAAGGGTGTTCATGTGTTAAAAGAGCCTTGGAGCTGATTGTCTTCGAGGCCAGTCAGAGTGGGTGACTCTCAATAGTGGTCCTAACGAATCTGAAGGTTAAGAATGCGGTGTTTAAGGATTTCAGGCAGCAGTATGATTAAGAATCGAGCTTTGGCAGTATAATTTCTGAGAAAGGGAAAATGGTTGGAGTGTTCTATGATATTTTTCAGCGTTCATGATAGTATTGGGGGAGTGAGAGAAGAAAACTCCACGGTGTAGAAAGATTATGAAGATGGTATGAGACGATTTGTGTGATTGATACAACATGGTCTCGTGAATCAAGGCAACTCGGGATGAGAGAGAATTGAGTTCGTCATATGATGAATGGAGTTACAAGTATTTCTGAGGTAATTAAAAGAAGATATATTGGTTAGCCATGGTTGAAATGGCACATTTACAACAATGATCAGTTCATTCAGTATGATTGAGTTATGCATGTGGTTTTGCCGGTGTGTGCGAGGCTTGTTGGCCGCCGTAATGGATTTATGTGGAAGCATTCAAGTATTATGGCTTGTCAGGCGTAGGTGGATACCAGAACGATTATGGTGGCATGGACTATTCCTTGGGGATTTTCCTGTTTTGGGATTTTGAGAATCCACTGGCATGTTGTTACGGTTCTCTTGAATTGAGGTAAGTAAAAGGTTTCAATAGGATGAAGTGTTCCCCCTATCAACGGTTCAGGAGTTATGATGGAATTCCTATGTTATTCCATAATGGCATGTTGGGTGCAATAATCAGTGTGGAGCCGGATGTAAGGATCAGGGTTGCAGTTCGTTGTTGACAAGGATGTCATAAGCTCGGATGAGCAAGAAAAAGGGATTTGAAAATTCAAAGTAAGTTGGTATTGCCTTCAGTGTCACCTGAGATTGGTGTTTGATGAAAGAGGCTTTACATCCTGGTTATGGGTTATTGATTTGTTTTTTACAGTGCTAGTGTAGTCGGTGGTATGGATGTGCAAACTTGTTACCTTGTGTGGAAGGTCGTAGGAGCGTGACCACGGGAAGATTGTATAAGTGTGACATGTAGTCACCTGATTGATTGAAGATTTAGACCAATTATAAGGAAGTGTAATATTGCTTATTTGAGAATTTATGCCTGGAAGGCGTTTGGTTCAGTTGGTTGTGGATTCTGGGGGTGTTTGTCCCGTCTATAATGGTTGTTCTCGCATGTTATGAGAGGAAGTGGGTTATTATGGACCCGAGTAAAGCTTTTAGCCTAGTTCAGTGCGAGCGGAATCGGCTTGAAGTGTGTGAAAGTATTTAAACAGACTCACGGGCCCCATGTTAGTCAGATGTGTTCATTTCAGCATAGCACTCCTTAAGGAGGGGTGTTGGAATATCAAATGTTGTTCCATCTTAGTACATTTGATGTAATATTATATTTTGCAGTGTGAGTTTTGAAACGGCTTGATAATTTCGTATGTGCTGAGATTTCGCGTGTGATGATGTTATGTGAGCAGGATAGCTCTTGAGATTCAAAGTATATATATATATATATATATATATATCCCATCAGTTGTGCTTAAGTTTTGTAGCATATGACTCTATCAGTCTCCCCGGGATGGTATTATGCACTTAGCGTGCTTGTGACCAATATTCAGTAATTTGTAATAGTCAGCAATTCAGCTCTGTGTATATCTTCTAATGTAAATTTTATGATGGGATCGGGAGGCACACCGCCATGGATATGTTATTTGGATCGGGTTGCACACCGCAACAGGGTGACATTGAGTGAGGTTCCTGTATTTATTTTTCTTGTGTTTTGCTTCCTATTTTCTAAGGAAATCCATGTTAGTTGTGTGAGTTGAGTAGTCCCTTCCTGAGTCATTTCCTTATGTATCATGTTTGAGTTGTGGCCTATTGGCGCTTTGCGCCATCGTGTGAGACTGATGGTCATGTCTGGGGATGATTTGTTGACTGAGCAGTTCAAACTAGGATTATGTGAAGTATATTACAGGATTATTACCATTATTCGGTTCGTAATGAGATGATGATTTTAGTTAAAATTCAATGTTTGGTTAACTCTGTAATTCGTTAGGAATTTCTACTCATCTCCTCTGCTGTGGTGGTATCGTCAGCATTATAGCAAGATGTATAGGTATATCATAAGGTGCATTAGGAGCATCAGAGTTGTGGAATATTGGCTATTAAGGTTCAGGGAATGTCATTGTGGTTGGATGATGAAATATGCGGTGTATGATGCTAGATCAGCAAAGGTACACAATCGTGTTCAGGTACCTCGTGTGGTAATTGATATGGTGTTCATATATTGGAAACAGGCCTGGCAGAGGATTTCGGATGTTGAAAACCTATTTCCAAGGCCCATTTGCCTAAATAAAGGAGGATATCTTCAGAGTTGTTCGAGCAAGTGTACTCAACTGGGTTGTGGTAGCACGGGCAGGTGCACGAGGTGTTAAACACCGATTTCAGATAACTCTAGAGCGGTTCTTGTCACGTTCGAGGACGAACATATGTTTAAGTGGGAGAGAATGTAACGAATCGACCGGTTGTTTTGAGCTCTAGCGCGGCGTTCAGCGGTTTGAGGCCATGAGCAGCTTCGTTTCAGGTATTATGACTCGTAGGCATGGTCGCAGTTGAATTTCGGAAAGTTTGGAGTTAAATTGGAAGGAAAATTCTCATTTAGGAAGACTTAAGTTGGAAGAATTGACTAAGATTGGATTTTTTAGTAAACGACCTCTGAATCATGATTTGAAGGTTCCAGCAGGTTCGTATGATGATTTCGGGCTTAGGCATATGTTCGGAACGGGTTTTGGATGACCCGGGAGCGTTTCGGCGCCCAATAGTGAAATAAGAGTTTCTTTAAGTTCAAATTTTTGTTTGGAACGTGTTTTTGTGTTATCGAGGCCCGAACATAATTTCGAGACCAGGAATAGTTGCGTTATGTCAGTTATGACTTTCTTGCAAAATTTGATGTTATTTCGAGTAGTATAGGTAGGTCCGGCGCATTGTTAATGAATTCAAGAACTCAAAGTTCTTATGTTTTATTCTAGGGGTTTTGAGGTGTGATTTTGAGTTTTAACGTTGTTTTGGGTGTTCCGAATGCTCGAGCAAGTCCGTAGGATGATTTGGAACTTGTTGGTACATTTGGTTTGAAGTTCCGAGGGTTCAGGTGAGTTTCAGGTAGGTCCCGGGATGTCTTTAGGCTTAAAATATAGATGTTGCAGGTCAGATAAGTCAGATCTCTGATCCTACAACCGAGGTCCGCAGTCCTTTTTGTGCTGACCGCGGTGGGGGCCTTCGCGACCGCGGTCGTTTTTGTGCGGTCCGTGGTGGAGGAGTTGGACCACTGGTCTGACTTCAGAGGCCTATATCTTTTGATCTAAAGTGAATTTTGAGATGATTCAAAAAATAAATTGTAGCCCTTCGTGTCTACTTTCGGGAAAGGTAAAGAAATCAAAATTTGGACATCGGTAGGGAACGTTATGTACAAAATACTAAAGCAGGTCACTGCAGTCATTTTTCTTCTTTTCTTAAATTTTTCTTGTTTTTATTTTTGCGGTCCTCGGTCGTTTTTGTGCGGTACACGGTGGGGGCCTGAGAGGGGTATTAATAAGTGGGATTTTCAGTTATTTTTCGTTTTTCAAAACCCTAAAAACATAAGAGACGATTTTCCAAACACTCTTTCTTCTCCAAAACATTTGTAAGTGATTTCTTATTCATTTTCTTCACTCCTTAACTTCTTTTTACAAGATTTCATCCTAGAATATAGGGTTTTCATGGTGGAATTGAGAATTTTGTTAACCTAACAACATTAAAATTTGGGGATTTAGACCTCAAATTGAGGTCGAATTCCAAAACCATTTATATTTCCGGGCTCGGGGGCGAATGAGTAATCGGGTTTTGGTCCGAATTTCGGGTTTGGACCGAGCGGGCCCGGGTTCGATTTTTGACTTTTTTGAGAAAACTCACTTCCACGCATTAGCATTTGTTGATATATTTAAGTAACTTGTGGCTAGTTTTGAGTCCTTGGGAGACGAATTTGGAGTTTCGGGTGCATTCTTGACCCGGAGAGTAGGTCGACACGAGGTAAGTCTCCTTTCTAACTTTGTGAGGGAGAATTTTACCCATAGGTGAACTAATTAATTTTTTACTACTATTTGTTGGGGCTACGTACGCACGAGATGATGAGAGTTCGTGCGTAGCTACTATTATGCTTATGTCGGGGTAGCCTAGGAACCACTAGCATGCTTTACTTGTTGTACTTGTAACCTTGTTGATAAAACAGACTTTCTAATATTATGGAACTTGTAGTTAAAATATCCAAGTAGGTTAAACATAATTTTCTCAATCGTATAAAAGGAGACTTTATTTTTCCTTCGCTAGACATTCCCGGATAAATTCCGGATTTACTACTTGAATGGGCCTATTTATTTGTGGGTACCCGAGTCTCTGGTATGATTTGCGAGCGGGTTAACTCTATTATGTATATGTATCCGCGTCGCATGTATGATTCGCGAGCGGGGTAAGTCCTCCTACCACACTGTTATGGGATCGGGCCGTTCGCCTCGGTAGGATTTATGTACCACACTCTCATTTGAGCGGGCCGTTCGCCTCGGCTGGTTAATACATGCATCTATGGTTCACGCCGTTCGACCTTTCGGCTGTGCACAGTTTACTTTTATGTTGGATCGGGTCGTACGCCTCGGCATTTCCTATGTACTTACTATCTCCATTGAATCGTGCGTAATGTTTGGTTAGAAGCCAGTGTATCCGAGAGTTTTACCCTTAATTGAAGTATAATAACCATTTTGATGAAGCCGTAACTCTGTATATGTTTTGGTTACTGAAGGAAATTGTTAATTGAGAGCTGAATAAATTGTATGGAAGGGATCGTACCGCGTAATTTATAATCATTGACATCTACATTTACTTTGTTTCATATTGATTCATTTCGTTACTATACTTGATATTAATTGACGTCTAGCAAGTGTGTAATTCGACCTCTCGTCACTACCTCTCTGAGGTTAGGCGGGATACTTACTGAGTACACTTTGTTTTCGTACTCATGCTACACTTATTGTGCAATTTTGTTGCACAGGTACTTTCACAACAATATAGCTGACTTGGAGACTTAGACGAGCTGCATCACCCAGAGACGACCCACAGCCGGCAGGGTCTTCCTTTATGTATTATATTTTCATTTTTAAATTTCCTATCCAACTTGTATTTGGGACAAGCATTGTAGTACTTGTATAAGTTTCTAGAAGTTCGCTTATGCACTTGTGATGCCGGGTTCTGTGGTTTGTTATGGGATTTATTCACTATTTAAATTTGCTAAAGACGTTATTGTTTACTTATTGGAAGTTTGATAATTGCTATTTGAGGAAAATAGAAAAAGGGCTGATTTCAAAATATTATAATAAGGAATTTCATTAATGATTTAAGTGTTGCTTGCGTGACCATGGGGTCCGGCGTCATCACGACCTTTATGGATTTTGGGTCGTGACAACATGCATTCGATATCCTATTCTTAGGGTTTCACATCTACTGCTTCAGCGTATCACATATTATTAATCCATGCTTTAACGTTCCATAAATTTCTCATTTGGAAATCCTGCTTTTAGGTTAATAAATAACTTTACCGAAAATTTTTCACTCCTGTGTGCATTTAGATACCATGTTCTAAGGGATTCTGTTTGCATTCGCTTGAACACGCCTAGTCTAATTACAATAAGTCATTGATCCAAAAACTGGTATCAATCCATTCAATTTCATATTTGTATCACCTAGAGCATCATGCTTGTATGTTAAATGACTTCAAAATTGCTTGAAATATCCTGTGATTATTATTACGTACAGTCCCATGCCTAAGCAAGCCTTAGTTAAATAATCTTTATGTAAAACAGGAAAACTTCTTGTTGATTATTTATTGCTAAACTTTACATGTTTAAAATCAGTAGGCAAACTATTAGGATCTTGTCATAGAGTTTTGAAACAATTGTTGCCTATTATGTGTATTAATGTTCACCTAGACATCCTGTCCCAAGATTTTTCAAAAAATTTCATGTATTTGTGTTTAGAGACGTGTTGTTTATGTGCATTACATGTGGAGGTAACTATGAGCCTCTTAACTGCTTATTTTATTTGTCTACTGGTCCTACTTTTTATTTGATTTTCGCCAAGAATTTTACCTTTCAAAACCTTAGGGGTTTGTCTAGAACTGCCCAGATTTAGAGGTCTTAAACTCCTCCTGGACCACAAGGAAGGGACTGGTAACAACACTCTTAGAGCTCGTTAAATCAAAACTCTCTTAATAACCGCTATAAGGTGGGATAATGTGTAGAAAAGTATATGATGACATGTGCGCTAATGCAACGTGTAGCCCCTCATTGAGGAGTGATTACCGGGCATTGCACATATGTGATCCTACAGGATAAACAACTTATGACCCCCCTTATCATCTAACATATGTGTGCTTAGATTGCCAACATGTTAAGACCTTTATTTGTTTACCTATGTGTGCTTAGACTGTCTATGTGCTACTTGATTAATTCACAAAGTATGATTTGTTGGGACCCACACTTGTGGACTTCGAGGGGTGCCTAACACCTTCCCCTTGAATTAATTTCAAGGTCTTACCCAATCTCTAGTTATTCAATCTGTGTTATAAATGACCCTTAGTAGGTGCCTTAACGCACCTTAATTCGTTAGGTGGGGACTATTCAAATTCCTTATATCCCTTTTCCCAAAAGGAAACGAGTTGTCCCAATAATGTCAAAAACCTTGATCAATCCGAAAGGACGGGAAAAAAGGGGGCGTGACAAAGAGTTCTCGTGCTAGTTCAAGCCCTACAATGACAGCTTCGTACTATACTTCATTGTTAGTAATGGGATAACATTTAATAGACTGTCTTATATTTTCCCCCGTAGGTGATATTAAAACAATTCCCAAACCAGCTCCTTTTACATTAGAAGAGCCATCAATAAATAGGGTCCACATTCCTGGATTAGCCCCGTTGAAGATTTGTAACTCTTTTTCCACTTAAGGGATTATGCTAGTAGTAAAATCAGCAACGAAATCAGCTAAATTTGAGACTTTATTGTAGTCCTAGGCTGATATATTATGTCATGTTCTCTTAATTCTATAGCCCACTTAGCTAATCTCCCTAATAACTCTTGTTTACGCAAAATATTTCTCAGTGGATATGAAGTTACAATAGTAATTTGGTGACACTGAAAAGTATTGTCTTAGCTTTCTAGCTGCTATGATTAGACCTAATGCTAATTTTTCTAGATGAGGATTGTTGATACCCAATTTTTCCTCAAAACTATTTTTAAACTTTCATATATACCTTCAAAATCAAGTTCCATAACAATTGGAATTTTTCCATAATTTTCTCATATTTGTATTAATTTATTTCTAATTTATCCAGTATTTTTATCTCTAATAATTAATTATAAATTGCATTAGAAATGATTTCAAAGACATTTCTTGACCTAATACATTATTTTTGGTCTTGTTAAGATCAAATTATTTCACAACTGGTCAAATTGGCACTTTTGGCTATAATTGCAATAATTTGACACTTATAGCCTAACTATATGTTTTATGCTATTACTATCCATTAATTGGTCATTCATATTATTAAATCCTGATTAACCATTGTTTATTTATGTTCTTAATCATCAATTTCATTTTTTCAGTTATTAATTACTTTTAATTACTTTTAATCGAGCATTTTAACATTTTAATTGAGTATTTAACAGCTAGCCATTTTCTATTTAAATTCTAGCCCCTAATTAAATTGACCCAAACCCACCTGATTAAATTGACCCAAATACCCTAGCCCACACCCAAAATCCTACCCGGCCCAAGCACCTATTAATCTGAACTGTTGATTAATTCAAATCAACCGTCTAGATTCGACCTTACCAAATTAAGACCTAAAGACTACCCTCCCCCGTCTCATCTCACCCATCTCTTTTTTCTCAGCCGTCTCTCTGAGTTCTCTCTCTTCTCTCTAAGCTCTTTGTCTACTGGGCCCTTGTCCTCCCTTCTCCGGCTACTTCCTCGCCGGAAACCATGGAGGTCTCACCTCCTGCCAGCCCTATGGCTCCATCCTTTGCACTTGTGTCACCTTTTGAGGCTCTCAGGTGAACCAGAGGCGGTTCCACTCATCTCTCCGGTCTCATGCCATTTTTCTGGCCATCTATGGCTGGTCAAGTAAGATATACCCTTTTCCGGCCAAAGACCGGTAAAATCTCTGAGTTTTCTTCCACTTTTCCGGGTTCTTTTGTAACGACCCAGCCGGTCATTCCGTGAGATTTACCTAGTTTCCCCCATTTCTGCATTTGTCATATATTGGAAGCCTGTTTTTGTTGTGTTGGGTCAGTTGGTTTGGGTCCGGATTGGTCATGGTGAGAATTGAGGCATTTAGTCTCTTAAAGTAGCCTAATAGTTGAAAAAGTCAACTGAGAGTTGACTTATTGCTGAACGACCATGGAATGCAGATTTTATGTCTCGGATAGCTTCGTTAGGTGATTAGGGGCTTAGGAGTGTGTTCGGAATAAAGTTGTGATGTCCGGTGTAGAATTAGGCTTCAATTGGCGAAAGTTAGTTTTTGGCGATTTTCGGTCGGCAGTGGAAAATAGGCTATCATGGTCGGAATGGGATTCCGGAAGTTGGAGCAGGTCCGTAATGTCATTTTGGGTATGTGTGCAAAATTTTAGGTCAATCAGAGGTGTTTTGGTTGGTTTCGGCGTTGTTGGCGAAATTTGGAAGTTTCAAAGTTCATATGATTGAATTTGGTGTAATTTCGGTGTTTTCATGTTGTTTTTGGTGTTTAGAAGGCTCGACTGAGTTTGAATAATGCTATGGGGTGTGTTGGTATGTTTGGTTGGGGCCCCGAAGGGCTCGAGATTGATTTTGGATGGTTGGCGAAGTTTTTAACTTGGAAATTGCAGCAAATAGCTGCTGGTGTAAGTTTCTGGTGTTGGCCGCACCTGCGGGAAATTCGCAGGTGCAAAGAGATGGCCACACCTGCGAAGCCGCGGGTGCGAGAATTGGTCTGTTAGTGGAATTGCGCAGGTGCGCACCTGGGACCGCATGTGTAACTAAGTGTCCACAGGTGCGGAAATGCTGGGCAGAACAGTACAAAAGAGGCCTCCATGAAATTTTATTCATTCCACCATTTTTGCATGCAGTTGGATTCGTGGTTCTTCAGTGAAGGTAAGTTCTCGGGTTATTAAAATCATTTCTATGCTATTTTGATCGGATTAGGCTTGTCAATTGGAGGATTAAAGTAGGAAAAGGTTGGGAAGAATGGGTGGAGAATTGGAAAATTGTTTTGGTAATTTGGGTAGGCAATTGTGGTTCGATTGTGGTGTTTTTGGTATGTGTAGAACCATGGGAGGATGAGGTTTTTAGTGATGTAAAATTTATCGAATTCTGAGACGTGGGCCCGGGACTCGGGTTTTGCCGAATTTCAAGATTCTTGTATAATTTGATAGTTTTCGATTGGGTTGTGTTCCTTTAGTATATATTAATGATGTTAAACTGGTTTCGGCTAGATTCGGAGCAATCGGGAGCCAATTTGAGGGCCAAGAGCGTAACAGACTAGTGTTGTGACCCGGTAGAGGTAAGTAATGGTTATAAATCATTTCATGAGGGTATGAAACCTCATACTACATATTTCTCATTGATTTTAGAATGGCACGTGTTGGATGACGAGTATGTGGAGTGCACTGATTTTTGGATTGGACTAGGTCCACTCCGCGGCAACTAATGAGTTGAATATTTTACTCAAAACCTTATGTTAAATTATGTTCTAAAGATTGTTGAAATATTTGGGCTATAAGCCGTGTTTGGGGCCTCGTGCTGATCTGTTTAGACCCCTTGGGGGCTTTTTTGACTGCCGTTTTCCTCACTATTTATTGATGATTTCACTCAGCCACATTGTGCTTACTGTTTTTGAAACTCAACCTGATTTACACTACTTTGAGATTTAAAAATGATGTTTTGGGTCGAGTACCCTGTTTTACTGATTCGCCCGAGGGGCTTTTTGAGAGGTTCTGCTGAGTGAGGCCGAGGGCCTGATTGTGAGGTTATGATACGCCACAAAGTGGCTTGATATTAGCGCTTGGGCTGAAGGAGCCCTTCCGAAGTCTGCAACACACCCCCAGTGAGCGCACCGAGTGTCGAGGGACGAGTGATTGGGAGGTATGAGTGATTGTGAGGTGCTGAGTGACTAATTACGAGTGATGGTGAGGTATGCCCGAGGGGCTGATTATGAGTGACTGTGAGGTTCTGAGCGACTGATTACGAGTAATGGGGAGGTATGCCCGAGGGGTTGATTATGAGTAAATGAGGCATGCCCGAGGGGCTGATTATGATACATGTTTTGCCCGAGGGGCTACTTATGATTTTACTACTTTCACTCTGAACTTATGAAATATGTTTTGCCCGAGGGGCCTCTATATGATTCATTTCATTTTCATACTAAATCTTTCGGTTTGAAGTTATTAAAAATATGCATTCTTCAAAGGACTTTTCTAATGTTGGTTTTAAGGTATGACGATTTCATATATCTATGTTTATACTGTTACAAAGTAAGGTTGTGCATATTGTGAATTGATGACATTGATTTTTATGTGTTTCCTTGCCGCTTAGACTTGATTTATTTTCATTACTACTATGTTGGCGTACTCTCATTACTCCCTGCACCCCTGTGTGCAGATTCAGGTGCAGATACCGAGCATTAGCCATCTATTCCGTGCGGAGCTGGATTGCGGGATATAGAGATAGTTGTTCAGCATCCGCAACATCTCTATTTTCCCTTCTTGTTGTATCTAGCTATTTGTTCGGAGGTTTTGTATTATAATAGCATACCTTTGGCTTATCTCTCTTAGATGCTCATGACATGTTGGCTCCGAGTTTTGGGGTTGGTGGGACTGTTTATTGGCCTAATGTATTTAGTAAAGTCTGTATATTTTATGAAATGCTTGAATTTGGATTGGGATTTTGAAGGAAATTGTGAACATGTGGTTATTGGCTAGCCTAGTTCCACGATAGGCACCATCACGGCCGGTTTAGGTTTTGGGGTCGTGACATCCTTTTTGAAACAATAGACTCTGAACATTCCAATTCTTTAGATCTGTAATAGAGCTACGAATATTATGGGATTTTACATGTTTTCTTCAAAGAAATCTCTCTGTTCTTAAACGATTTCTTCACTTTCAAAACTAGGGTTTCTTAACCCCTTTTCAAAAACGATTCTTCTCCTGATTTCAAGTACTTTCTACTATGTTTGAACGATTCTCTTATGTTTTTCTTACCTATCTGACTTATTATGCTAAAAATCCCTAATTCTAGGTCGTCTCTGATAATGTGTTCGTTCAATTTTTATGTGTGCTTGTTTCTTATGAAACAATTTGTGCTTCTTGTGATTTTCTTTTTACCCTATCTGCCTTGTTAGGGTTTCAGGTTCTTGTATATGCTATGTTTGTCCCTCTTTGATATATACTATGCTCTAGTTTGAATACCCAACTTTGTGTGATTCTTACTTTACCTAGGGTTTTCTGATTCTTGCCTAACATATGTTATTCCAGTATTATTTGATTAGAGCTTTATTAATTTATTTACTCTATGTCCTTTACTGATTTTGATTTCCCTTAAAACTGGGATATTTCCCTTTGAATGATACTTCTTTACTAATTTTCGAACTATTTTCTTAATTGTGTGATACTCTCCTTAATTGGTATTGGTTCTATGATTTTGAATTTCATTCGAAATTCTCTTGACTAATGTCCAGAATTAAACTGTTCTCTGCTTATTTCTATATGCATAAATATGATGTCAACTGTTTAATATACATTTTCCTTAATTGTGTATTATGTATTTAGTCCTAATTGCATGCCATATACTTTTACTACCCCTATTACGGTTAAAATCATTTCTGATTGATTCATTTCCTTGTTTAGCACAGTTCGTGTCCGTTTGAATTGTGACTCCATAATTAAAGGGAGTCCAGGCATTAATTGATTATGATTGGCACTTTAGTACTTCTTACCTTATGTTTTCTTCCTGTTTTAAAATATAAATACCTCTACTCTGTCCTTAGCATGAGAAAGGAACAACACTGTTCAACTCTCTCTCTCTCTCTCACAACTAAAACTTGCTACTCTCTCTTGTATTTGCTACTGCTCTAAGTTAGCCGGCTGCAAGCCAAGGCTAACTACTGTGCATCTCCTATCTTCTGCTTTGTGTTACTGCTTTCTTCACTTCACTGGTATGTTCTAATTCATATTTCAGCTCTCAAACCAACATGTTTCTATTACTGATGCAGTTCATTGTGTTTCTAATTTGATTTTACTTACTATTCTGTTATTCAACATGTAACTAGGATCGTGGATTCCATCTAGCATATGTTTGTGTACTCCAAATATGTCTTTATGTGAATCTCCATGTTTATGTTTGATACATTAAATTAGAGCATCTTCTCCTGTCTTAAACTGGTTGGTACTGCCATGTTAGTTTCATCATATACCCTGCTGATTCTCTGAACCCTTAGGATGCCTGATTGTTTATGCATGCTCCTACCTGTTACATGTTCAGTACTCTGCACTTATGTATCCCTCAAACCCCCTTTCCCTTGTTGTGGTTGTTGGATCATTCTGTGTCCTTTGTGTGATGCTGACTCTGCCTTGGTTCTGAGATTGGTGTTCATGTTCTTTCAAATTATTTTCACCAGTTAAACTTTTGTTATATTTCGATTAAGCCTTTCTTCCAAAACTATTTTCTTACTTAAACTTTTCAAAACTATGAGCACTCTCACTCTATCTTAGACCTCTTAAGTTCTTCCCCCTCTGTGTGAGCATTGCCTTGGGACCCTTGAGCTCCCTCTGAACTTTGACACACAAAGGCTGGCCATTCCATACTGCACTTACTTTATCTTGGCAATGAAATCTGGGTGTGAGCACTGCCCGGGATCCCTTGAGATTCTTAGGGAACTCTGACACACCTGGATCATGTGAAAGGTTGTGAATAGAATGGCAATGAGGCATTCTAGAAATTATGGGCCTATCAGTAGGCTCCCTATAGTATAACTTCTTCTTTTCATTATTCAGTTATGTAATTCGTGCTAATGCATGTAATAATTATTGTAAACAACTCTTTGGGGATGAATAGTGAAAACGGAGGGGTAAATATGCATGCTATAGCTATTAGAGGGTAGAAGACATGCTATTAGGTTTTATTCCTTATTTGCACATAGAAACCATGCTTAGGACTCATATGTGCAAGATCATGCATTAGAGACCATGTTCCCTAGGTCTTACACTTACTGATTTCAGCATTTATTGGCATCTCATTACGAAAGTCCCGTGCTAAAATGTGCTAATAACCTCTACGCTGCCATGTATACTTAAAGATCCTGTTTAGGATAAACAACACAAATAAACCTGTCATGTTTACATCTCCTGAAACATGTTTAAAGAATGCAATATTTGTGCATTTAGAGATCATGTTTAGGCTTCTGATTCTGCATCTCTGTGCATTAGATACCATGTTTTTGGATTTCATTCGTACTCGCTTAACGACACCTAGTCTAACTATTGGTGCATGTAAAAGGTATAAAACACTCACTCAGTTTCTCTAAACAACTGGGCAACAATTATGTGTTCTGAACAACCTAGAACAGCATGTGTAGGTAATACTTTGCAACAGCCCCTCTAAACAATTCAGATAATTAGTATACACTGTCCCACGCTTAGGAAATTCTTAGTTACTCATCCATAATGGAATAAAAACCAGAACTATCCTTTGTGATTAGTGTTCAACTGTCAGCATGCTTGAAACCAGTAGGCAAGCCTAATTAAGACTTCCTTTCTGAGTTATGCAATAAATCTGTCTTTGTGTTATCACCTAGATACTATGCTTTAGGATTCTGAATTAATATGGACCTTAGTTGTGTATGAGACATGTTGTTTATGTCTACTGTGTGTGGAGGAATACTTGAGCCTTTATTTGCTTTCCATGCTTTCCCTTTATCTGCAGTCCTACTTGTTTTGTTATCTGTCGCCCTAGAATTTTTTCCTTTAAAACCTGAGGGTCTGTTTAGCACCTCCCTTTAGGATAGGAGTCCTAATTTCCTCTAGAGACTGATAGGAAGGGACGGGTAACAGCTTGCAATAGAGGTTGAGACCAACACTTGTTTTTAATAACCTTACGCGGTGGGAAGGGTAGATATGGATATGATGACCGGTCCGCTAATACCACGTGTAGCCCCTCTTCGAGGAGTGATTACCGGGTATTGCATTGATGTGAACCATATTATTATAAAACTAGGACACCTTTTATATGCTTAGCTCGTAATCCTTTTCAAAAGTCTAATCTCCTTTACTATTTTCAAACATCTGCATGCTTAAGACTTAAATCCCCGCTTAAACTTTACTTGTTATTCGCTAATTGTACAAATTCACGAAACCATTTGGCCGGGAACCACACTTGTGGATCCTGAGGGGTGCCTAACACCTTTCCATTAGGATAATTTCAAGCCCTTACCCAATCTCTGGTTAGTAATGTAGTTGTAATCGAACCCCTTAGGTGCCTAACGCACCGTTAAAAATTGTTAGGTGGCGACTCTTCATAATATGCAAACCCCTTTCCCAAAAGGAATGAGTTGTCTCAACCAATGTCATAAACCCTTTCAACCAACCCCGAAAGGAGCGCTTGGAGGATAATAGGGGGGCGTGATAGCATGGCGAGTCCGCTGGGTATATCCAGGCTTTTACCATTTCAAATTGTTTCGTGAATTTGTGCCTATTTTTAAGTACCTGCACCCTTTCCTATTCCCTTTACATGCAATTAATTGTTTACTTCAGGTATTTACTTTTCTTCAAAGACGAAACTGACATGTCTCTTTGTTTCCTTTTGTAACTTCTTTAAATCATTATTTATGTTTTTACCACTTACTTTAACGTGAAAATACGTGATAAATTGTTTTAATAC